>VNJO01008428.1:0-40454 GCA_008042535.1 Drosophila tani
GGATTTGACTAGAGTCTTCCATTGGGGATAGTTGCCTATGTTCGCCACATTCCTCCAACAATAGTTTTTTATTACACAAATATTTGTTGCATCTCATGGAGTTTCAGCTTCTTCAGTGACTTCAGTTTTTTGTGTTACTCCAGTGCCTTCAGCTTCTTCAGATTATTTTTTTTACAAGTATTGGCTTTTATTCCTTTGCACTAAAATATATATTATTTTCAAAAAATAATTCTTGCATCTCATGGGTATTCCATCACCATGTTATTTATTTCAGCTTAAGTGGATTTGACTAGAGTCTTCCATTGGGGATAGTTGCCTATGTTCGCCACATTCCTCCAACAATAGTTTTTTATTACACAAATATTTGTTGCATCTCATGGAGTTTCAGCTTCTTCAGTGACTTCAGTTTTTTGTGTTACTCCAGTGCCTTCAGCTTCTTCAGATTATTTTTTTTACAAGTATTGGCTTTTAATCCTTTGCACTAAAATATATATTATTTTCAAAAAATAATTCTTGCATCTCATGGGTATTCCATCACCATGTTATTTATTTCAGCTTAAGTGGATTTGACTAGAGTCTTCCATTGGGGATAGTTGCCTATGTTCGCCACATTCCTCCAACAATAGTTTTTTTATTTTTACAAATATTGCTAGCATCTCATGGAGTTTCAGCTTTTTCAGTGACTTCAGTTTTTTCTGTTACTCCAGTGCCTTCAGCTTCTTCAGATTATTTTTTTTACAAGTATTGGCTTTTATTCCTTTGCACTAAAATATATATTATTTTCAAAAAATAATTCTTGCATCTCATGGGTATTCCATGACCATGTTATTTATTTCAGCTTAAGTGGATTTGACTACAGTCTTCCATTGGGGATAGTTGCCTATGTTCACCAAATTCTTGATCTTGATGGCACAAGCGTTCTGATAAGGATATTTAAGTTTATTTATTTTCTGAGTACTAAACTTTACAAACTCCTAAAGCAATAGTTTTTTTATCTTAACAAATATTGCTTGCAATTCTTGGAGTTTCTGTTACTCCAGTTTCTTCAGTGACTTCAGTTTCTACAGTGACTTCAGTTTCTTCTGTTACTCCAGTTTCTTCAGTGACTTCAGTTTCTTCAGTTTATGTATTTTACAAGTATTTGCTTTTACTTCTTTGCACTAAAATATATATTATTATTATATTATAAAATATTTATTATTTAATAATGCTTGCATCTCATGGGTTTATGATCCTTTTCTTTCGGTCGGGTAGTCCTGACAATAAAATTGATTAATTTAATTTTATTTGATTAAATTATTTCGTTTTTTTTCTCAATATTTTCAATTTTTGAAATCGTTGGTTTTAAACTCAACACAACGGGTGGTAGAGCGAGTGGCTCAACTCGCCGGTTTTCAAGACAACAGTATTACGCCTGTAAAGAGGCTTGACTCGGTGCGACTTACATTTTTTTTTTTTTTGAACTGAATAATATAATAACAATAAAGTATGATTTGGCATTTCAGAAGAGACCTTTTACGGATGGAAAATAACATTTACNTTTGTGTTACTCCAGTGCCTTCAGTGACTTCAGTTTTTTCTGTTACTTCAGTTTTTTCTGTTACTCCAGTTTCTTCAGTGACTTCAGCTTCTTCAGATTATTTATTTTACAAGTATTTGCTTTTAATCCTTTGCACTAAAATATATATTATTTTCAAAAAATAATTCTTGCATCTCATGGGTATTCCATGACCATGTTATTTATTTCAGCTTAAGTGGATTTGACTACAGTCTTCCATTGGGGATAGTTGCCTATGTTCACCAAATTCTTGATCTTGATGGCACAAGCGTTCTGATAAGGATATTTAAGTTTATTTATTTTCTGAGTACTAAACTTTACAAACTCCTAAAGCAATAGTTTTTTTATCTTAACAAATATTGCTTGCAATTCTTGGAGTTTCTGTTACTCCAGTTTCTTCAGTGACTTCAGTTTCTACAGTGACTTCAGTTTCTTCTGTTACTCCAGTTTCTTCAGTGACTTCAGTTTCTTCAGTTTATGTATTTTACAAGTATTTGCTTTTACTTCTTTGCACTAAAATATATATTATTATTATATTATAAAATATTTATTATTTAATAATGCTTGCATCTCATGGGTTTATGATCCTTTTCTTTCGGTCGGGTAGTCCTGACAATAAAATTGATTAATTTAATTTTATTTGATTAAATTATTTCGTTTTTTTTCTCAATATTTTCAATTTTTGAAATCGTTGGTTTTAAACTCAACACAACGGGTGGTAGAGCGAGTGGCTCAACTCGCCGGTTTTCAAGACAACAGTATTACGCCTGTAAAGAGGCTTGACTCGGTGCGACTTACATTTTTTTTTTTTTTGAACTGAATAATATAATAACAATAAAGTATGATTTGGCATTTCAGAAGAGACCTTTTACGGATGGAAAATAACATTTACAGTCAGTGGTTGCATATTTAATTCGATTTTCTTTTCAAAATGTTCTATTTTTGAAATCGTCGTTTTTAAAACCCAACACAAAGAGTTGTACAGCGAGTGGCTCAACTCGCTGGTTTTCATGGCAACAGTACCATGCCTTTAAGCACTCGTTTGTTGCGGTTCTTGGAAACTGAATAATAACAATAATATTATAATAATATAATAACAAAGTATGGTTTGGCATTTACAGAGAGAACTTCCAGGGATCGAAAAAACCATTTACAGTCAATGTTTGCATATTTCAACAAAAAAAAAGAGAAAAAAAAAGCTTCACTGTACTCGCTTTTCTGTATTTATGGCAGCCCTGGCCTTATTGTTTTTGCACTGCATCCCTGCTCCTGCCTCCAGTGACGTCACAGTCTCACATTTTGTTTGTCCACCAGCTTCACACACACGCAAAGGATCGGGGGCGGGGGCGAACGGGGGGTATTTCAACCCCCAGCGGCGAATAACAACACGGAAAAAATTGCTGCATACGTTCCGGCGCAGCTAGTTGCGGAAAGTGGAGGATGAGGAGGAAGAGGTGGCGCCAAGCGGCGAGTAGATAGCGGAGCAGGCGCAAAGAGTGGACGAGAGAGCGCGGAGAGAGCCTGGACTCATGAGAGAGTGGACGAGAGAGAAAGAGCGGTCGAGTGAGAGCGGGCATGAGAGCGACGCAGGCGCTCCACCGCCCACAGCGACGCTGGCAGAGACAGCATCGCAGGGCAGCGACGCCGGCAGAACCACCACCCGCACGGGCAGGAAATCAAGGAGCTATACACACACACACACACACACCCAGCCACAGCCACCCAACCACCCACTGATGGCCCACCCACCCCCCGCTGCTGGCATCGAAACACAACAAACCGTAAACCATTGGCGCTGGCTGCGCCGCCTGCGTCGACGGCGGCGTCCGCGACTGTTGGAATGACAGGATGTTGGCTGCAGACTCAGCAGGGTGGGCCACTGTGGGAGGCAGAGGCAGAGGCGCTCACAGCAGCCTTACCACCACATAAACAAAAATTCGATTTATGACCACTGTGGGAGTGGCAGGGGGCGGAGTAGCGACGCATCGGCGTGGCGGGGCGGGGATCTCTGCTGCTTCGCATGGATTTTTGGGGGTGGCGCCAATTCGCTCTGCTCCTGCCAGTCGCTCCTCAGCCACACAGCGAGAAATAAAGCAAACTGGCAATAAATTCGCATTATTTTTCTTTTTATTAAAGGTCAGAATCAGAACAGGGTTGGTTAACAAATAGAAAGTGTGCTGTTAGGCGCAAGAACAGAGTTGCTTCTGTTCGATTTTGCTTGAATTTTAATGGTAAAGATAATAAACTCTAAAAACTAATTTTTTTATTATTAATAATAGACAAAAATGCTAAAATAATATAAATTTAATACTTTTTTATTTGTTTATTCCATTAAAGACACATTTTTAATGCAAATAAAAGGGATGCAAGATTTTTCCGAATGCAAGAAATTTCAAATACATGAGATTTTAGATTTAAATGTATAAAAAACAAGAAAATTAATTTAATACCTTTAAAAGCTACCTTTAATCAATTTTTTTCGCGCAGTGCACTGAATGTGACGGCCGTCGTGGCACTAACGACAACGATAACACCGACAGTGACTCGGGGGGACGGCGGCATCGGCAAAGGGGCCGGAGTACATGCCTATGTGAGTGTGAGTGTGTCTGCGCGTGTGTCCTGAGTGTGTGTGTGTGGCTGGGGGGTGGCGGCGGCGAGCAGGACGAGAAAGAACGGGTGCGAGGCTGAGAACGGAACTTGGCGCAGATGACGATGTGTGGCAATGGCAGCCAGCAAAAGGCATACACTGAGACAAATAGGAGTTGGTATTCCATATGTCGATGCTATGATTAATAAAAATAAATATTTGTTAAAAGTAAAAATAAAACATTTGTGACTTAAGGTCCCTTATTAAACCTTTATTGAAAAATTAATTACGAAATTTTCGGCAACTCTAGGTTTTTATTTTGTAATTAATATAATAAAATTAATCATGAAAGTTTTATAATAAAATCGTTTCTAACTAAGGCTAGAAATAGTTATTTTTTCAGTTCCTTTTGTTCTCCAACTCCGAAACAGGGTTGCTTTGACTTTCGTGGTCTGTCAGTTTTATTTGATGGCTGTCAGATTCGCTTGAAAAAAACTTAAGTAAATACCCATATTAGCTTCAGTTTAATTAATTAAAGCGTTAAAGTAAAAGTGTTTTCATCTTAACTACCGAAACTGAAAAAAACCCTCTTTGGAGCACTTCCCTCGCTTGTAGGCCAACATTTTCTCTCGGTGCAAGCGCGACTAGTATCAGCTACCAGCAGCAGAGTTGTTGGTGTTCTCGCTGTGTTACCGTGCCTGTTGTTGTTGTTGGTATTTCTGTTGCTGTCGTCGTCATCTCAATTCGCGTGTGCCCACACACATACACGTGCGCGACACCCGCATACACTGGCACACTCACACAGGAACAGAAGGAATCGCGACGTCAAAAACAGCGATAGGACCAGGACACGACGTCGGCATCGGCGTCGACTTCGGCCGCGAGCTTTTGGGTCTGGGAGCAAGAGTGAGAGAGAGAGCGAGGCCTGGCTCTCGGTAATCCAAGCTGGGCGAGTGTGTGGAGAGTACGAGTGTGCGTGCGTGTGCTTGTGAGGGGGGTGGGGGGCCTTTGGCGGCCGTGTGTTCGCTGGGAACTTTTTCGCAAGCAACACGGAGAGCGGCGCAGGAAGTGGCGCTGCCGGCGTCGCTGCCGTTAGCCGGGAACTGCTGCTGCGACTGCGGCGAGGACATACACATAAATAAAAAGTCCTTCATTCCGTCGCGACCAGCGAGTAACGGCATATGAGCGCTCGCAGAGAAATCGCTAATCACGAACGGCAGCGGACGTTGTTAAAAAACCCCAAAAAGGACACCAAAAACGGAGCAAAAAAGATAAAAGCAAGCAGCAGCAGCAGTTAAATAACATAATTGAAAACAACAAACGCGGAAAAGTGTGCTAGGATATTTTTTTAAAGAAATTCTTTTCGAGTGAAGCGAAAAAGTGCGTAAGAAAGAAGGCCAAGAAGCAAGCGAAGCAAGGAGCAGAAGAAGGCGAGGCGTCTAGCTGGGAAGCCCCCCCATTCCCATCCGTTCCATTCCGTTCAACTATATTCCTCCACCACCACCCCTTTTTTCCCCACCCACTAGACGAAAACCGCCACCGCCTCGCTCGCGCTCGCTCTCTCTCTCTCTCTTGCTCTCTGTGAGACTTTGGGTGGGTGTCACACACACACACACACACACGCAGAAGAGAAAAAAAAATACTAACCAAATTGTGGAAATTGCAAAGCAGCAAACAACAACAACAACAACAGCAGCAGCAGCAATAACATCAACAAAAACAACAACAAACTAACGAAAGCAACTCAAAAATCTCGGCATAAACCGTTTCAATATGTTTCCTCTCCTTTTTGTTAATTTTTTTTTACTGTAAAGTGTAAAGTAAAGTGAATCAAGTGTGTGAGCGTGCGTGCGTGTGTGTGTGTGCAGCGTATGGCAGGACACATCATAACACGGGCCAAGTCCAATTCCAAGTCCAAGTCCAATTCCAAGTCAAATTTCCTGCCTTCCCTGTGACCACAAAAAGCTAACCGCAGGTGAAGGCATGTGGGACAGGCGGAACGCCACACAATATACATTCTCTAGGATCTAGGAGGTGCCAGGGACAGGGACCCCCTGCCGACGCTTAATTCTTAGATTTTCGCCTAAATTACATTTAAATTCCAGCTGCCAGACTGACACAAGCACACACACACACACACAGAGAAGAAGGCCAATCGAACGGAGTTGGCAAAAGTAAACATTCCCAGAGAAGGAGCGAAAGAGAAGAAGAGTTATCTGCAAGAAAAGTAAAAAAAATAAACCAAAAAGAAAATAATACAAACACAAAAAAGAAAGAACGAAAAAAAAAGGAGTCCCTGCTGTGGCGTTGCCACCCGGTGCCAAAAAATTAGCAGCGCCAGCGAGTGGCACTCGGCGAGCCGTTTACCGTTATTCTTTCTTTCTGCGCTTTTTCGCGTTCGCAGTCGCGGTCGCAGTCGACGTCGGCATCGAAAAGCTCCGGGAAGAGCAATGCAACAACGGCAACAACAGCGGCAACAGCAGCAACAACAACAGCAGCAGCAGCAGCAGCGAAAGCAACAACAAGTGTAGTGTGTCGCACGCGCGACTTGTGTGTGTGAATGATGAAGAAGAAGCAGAAGCAACAACACCACCAGCAGCAGCAGCATTCGCAGCAGCAGCACCAAAGCAAGGCGCCATCGGAGGCTGAGCGGCAGCAGCAGCAGCCCAGCAGCGGCGGCAGCAGTAGCAACAATAAGCATTCGCGTCGCAGCAGTGCCAGCAACAATAACAAATAGCAAAAACTGAGCAGCGTTCGGCAAAGCGCAGCAACAACAACAACCAAAGCAACACTAAAAACAACAATAACAACAGCAGCAATACCACGGTGCAGCCGCAGCAGAAGTCGCAGCAGCAGCAGCAGTAGCAGCGCCAGCTCGAGCAGCAGCAGCAGCAACGCCAGCCTCGGCAGTGACGACGACGCCAGCAGCAGCATGTCCAAAACAAGCAGCGCGAATCCCTCAGCGTCAGCAGCGGCAGCGACGGCAGCGGCGGCAGCAGCAGCAGCTGCAGCAGCTGCAAATGCAACAAATGCCGCCGATTTCAGTGCTTTCGATTTTAACGATAGCTCCGATAACTCCGATACGCCCCTCGTGCCACGCCCACCCTTCCTCAGTCGCGCCGCAGCGGCGGCGGCAGCGGCAGCGGCTGCAGCGGCCGCCCTAACCAGCAGCAGCAACAACAGCAACAACTCGACGGCGGGACAAATGCCGCACAGCAGCACCAACAACAACGGCAGCAGCAGCAACAATAATAATGGAAACGGTGGCAACGCCAATGCCAGTCGCAGCAGCAGCAGCAGCCTGGACGAGGAAGAAGAGGAGGAGGAGGAAGAGGAGGAGGAAGAGGAAGAGGAAGACGAAGAAGAGGAAGACGAGGAGCAGCAGCAGCAGCAGCAGCAACAGCAGCAGCTGGCGGCCGAGCAGCAGCAAAGGGCAGCGGCTGCGGCGGCTGTGGTGGCCGCTGCAGTCAATGCGCTGCACAATGGCAACAAGCAGCAGCAGCAGCAGGCGCAGCAGCAGCACTATAACAACAACAACAACAATAACAATAACAATGGCAGCAGCAAGAGGGATCGGGAGCGGGATCGCGAGGATCACCTCCAAACGCAGCAGCAACAGCAGGCGGCTGAGGATGAGGAGGATGACTACGACGAGGACGAGGAAGACGAGGAGGAGGAGGACCACCACCAACAGCAGCAGCAGCAGGGCAATGGCCATGATCTGGGACCCACAGACCTAAGGCATGTCCTGCCCAGCAGTCACCATGACTCGCAGCAGCAGCAGGCGCAACAGCAACAGCAACAGTTGCAGCAGCAACTGCAACAGGAGCCCGCCGACTATGACGACGAGGGCGAGGACGAAGAGGACGAGGACGACGATGAGGAAGAGGACGAGGCGGCCAGCAGTCACCTGGACAGCCGGGCCACCCTCTCCTCGGCCCACCTGAACTCCACGGCTGCCGCCGAGAGCAGTGGCCTCCACATGAGCGCCGTGGCCGCAGCGGCGGCGGCAGCAGCAGCAGCAGCTGCAGCAGCGGCGGCTGCCAAGCTGAACGCCCAGCTGGAGCAGCAGAATGCCACCGCCCTGGACATGGCCAGCAACAGTAGTGGGGCGGCTGCCCCCTTGCCCTCCACCTCCACGCCGCAGCAGCAACAGCCGGGACCCAGCAGCCTGCTGGGCGGCAACAGCAACACGAGCTTCTCCACGAACAACAACAGCAACCACGCCCTCAGCTCCACGCACGGCGGCAGCTCGGCGGGCGCCGGCGGACCCGGAGGCGTGGGCTGTTGCAACGATCTGCTGGGAGCGGTCTCTGGCGGGGGTAACTCCCGAGGGGCATCTTCATTAGGAGGACTCGTCGGTGGTGGCATGGGTGGCGGTGGCTCCAATTCGACGCTTCAGCAGCACCAGCAGCAACAGCAGCAACTGCAGCAGCAGCAACAGCAGCAGGGGAATGGCAACGGAAACGGAAATGGTGGGGGCAGCGGTAGCGGTGGCAGCAGTGCGGCCAGCGAGCGGCGAAAGTACCGCCATCAGAACTACAGCAAAAACATCTACATCGGAACGAAGAACGCGGAGAAGTGGGAGCACATGCGCACCCGGCTGCAGTTCAAGAACGATGTGGAGTTCGTTGCCTACCTGCTCAACCTGGCCGACAACGACACGGATCGGCTGAACAAGTGAGTAGAGAGATTATTCTATATGTGGGGGGAGTGAGACTTAAGGAAGGGTTATAAAAGTCTTTGGGGCGATCTATGTACCAGAACTGACCTAATATTAGGGAAGTAGGAAGTGATCATTACTCCTGGTTAACATAAAAGGGGAAGAAAAAGGGAAGTGCTTCCTTATATACCCCACATATTATTATCCTTATTTCCATTAACATAAAAGTATATTTTAAACTTGAACCATTGATAATATAGGTGGAGGAGTGGAGAGTGGCTATAAATAGGTATTCTTCCAACGATATTGCCAGAAACTCGTTCTTTGATTGACTGAAATATGGCAACTCGTCCTCATATACCTCACATATTAATGAGGTGTAATTATTTTTATTAAAGTAAAGTATATTTTAAACTTACAACCATTGCTTACGTAGGGGGAGGAGTAGAGAGCGGCCAAATATATATTCTTCCAACGATATTGCCAGAAAGTTTATCACGTCGTTTAATTATCGAAAATATGGCAACTCTTTCTTGTCTAGCTTTTTGATCTCTTCTTAATTTTTTGTCATTGCGACACAAAGATCTTAACCTTCGAGGTATCGAGTCTAAACATTCCATCGATTTAAGATAAAAGGATAAAACATGTATACAAAAATAAGAAAACCTAGGAATACTACAAATTTAACCTAATATTAAACTTAATTTATAATTATACTGATTTAATATCAGATATATCAAAGTCGTTGGTTTTAAAGCCTTATAACTCTTTCTTAAAAATAGGTAATGAAGATAACTCGTTAATACAAACTGTTACTCATTGAACCCGAGAGAAAGTTGAAACTATGGCAACGCTTTCTTAGCTAGCTTTCCGATCTATTTTCAATTTATTTTAATTTCGACAGAAACTTAACTTGTAATCATACTAAATACACGAGGTTAATTCAATTTGGTTTATTATAAATAAAAAATAATTTTGATAACCCCTAAGCATGGCAAATAAAGAAATCCCATCAAAGGAACAAGGATAAAGCAGCCAACTCATTCACTGATCTGGCAACACACACTCGTTAGCTTCTATTGCTTTCAATGTCTCTCCCTACTCGCCATCTCCTTCTGTTCGCAGTTCGCTTGTCCTGTTGATTAACCAACACACACGCACACCCAAAAGCACACACACACGAACATACACACGTAGGCAGTCGCAAGTCGCGGCTCAAAAGGAAGAAGCAGAGACAAAAGAGCCGATTCGGCTGTAAGTGAGAGATATGGCAACGCTTCGCTGGCCATGATTGTTGATAGTTGTTCGCAGCACTGCACTCTCGCACACACTCAAAGCTTTTTGGGCGGCACACACACACGCACGCTTTTTGGTAGTGGCCTCAAGTGCCGCGGGGTCTGGGTGGGGGGGGTTTGGAAGAAGCTCGCCTTGAGAGAAGAAAAGCGAGGAGAGGAGGAGCAGAGCGAAGCGGCACAAAAGCGAGCCATGTAAAAGCGATTCATGCCCGAATGCATCCCCTTAGCCTCCCACTCCCTCGCAACCCCTTCCAACCCCTTTTTTGGCCGTGCGGCACAAAGGCACAAATGCGGTACTCATGCGGTTGCATGCAACGGCGCTTTCATGTTGCTGCCACTGCCACTGCTGCTGTTGTTGCGCCTCTGTGGGCGCCTCAGCCATATTCTGTATTTCGTATTTCGTGTTTCGTATTCCGTATTCCATATTCCTTATTCCGTAGTTGCTGCCGCCATGTCAACGGAAGCGGAAAAAGCAACACACTCGCACACTCGCGCACACAGACGCAACATGGAGAGCGCGCGCCAGAGGAGACAGACGAACGAACACATACTCAAGCATGTTGCTGCATGCATTTGCATGCCATGTTGCCAATCGACCAACATCAGCGGTGCACGGTTCGAAAAAATGGGCAACGCTTCATTTACAAGTTTGAGGGATTTGAAATCTTTTTAAGATATCTGCAAGTGATGAGAGAGAGAAATGGGAGAACTTATTTAGTTTCTTTAAGTCTGGCAACACCTTTAACTTGCAGTTGAGAGAGAGAAAGGATCCGATTCGAATTTAAAATTTCAATCTATCAATTAGTAATCAATTTTAAATAAAATTTAAAATCACACAAACAGCTAGCGATTCGAAATCTCTTAAAAGGGTTGAGATCTTTAAGTGTTGAGAGAAATGGGATAATTTCTTTAGTTTCTTTAAGTCTGGCAGCGCCTCTAAGGTACAGTTGAGAAAGAGAGATGAAAGGATCGGTTTTATTCGGCACATTCAAGTTCTTTAACTCAATTTTTCGTCACAAAAATTGCTAACAATTTTAAATCTCTTAAAAGGTTTGAGATCTTTAAGTGATGAGAGAGAATTGAAAGCACTTCTTTATTATCCTTAAGTCTGGCAACTCCCTCTAAGGTACAGTTGAAAAAGTGTCGATTAAAAGCATCAGTTTTAGTGGCCATAATAGATTTTTTAGTACACTTTCGAGTGAGATCTATTGTTAGAGATTTCAAATCTCTTCAAAAGTTTAGATTCTACGACAGAAACAGCCCAATATATTGAAGAACTGCACCTCGAATCTAAAAAAATAGACTTTAAAAGGTGCATCCCAATTAAACATCAAGTTTTGTGTGTTGCCTACTAATTCTGTTTTTAATATCAATGAAAACTTAAATTAAACAGGACGGAAAGTACAAGAAAATGTTATTAAGTCTAATAACTTCCATGTTTATCAGTCATTTGTACTCTAATTTTGAAATAATGTTGCCACTCAGCTAAATAAATATTTTATATTAATTATTTTCTTCAAAAAGGATTTTCTTTTCCCAAGAAATAAACATTCTCAATATTAAATTCCAAATTAAAATTATTTCTGTCAATGTAGTCACACAGCGCGAGGAGCCAAAAGCGAGAGAAAGAGAGATAGAGGATAGGAATACGTAAACACACATCCTTGCAACGTGAATGTGTCGCGAATTCCCATACCCATGTGCCATGTCCCGTGTCCCATCCCGTGTCCCATCCTCTCATGCCACGCCTCGTGCTTGTTGTCGTTGCAATGCAGTCGAGCGCGCCATTTGGCGCTTTGAATCTGCCTTCCCCTCATACTTCCACCTCCACTTACCGCTTTTCCCCTCTTACTTGGGGAAAATGGGAAATGCCAATGCTGAAATGCCTGAATCACGCTGTGCGGCGACTGCCACCTTTCCGCTCATCAGAGTCTGTCTTTGCCTCTGCCTCCTGTCTCCTGTCTTTGCTTTTGCTTTTGCCGCATGCAGGGAATGCCACAAGAAGCAGGCCAGGACCTCGCTTCGATCATTGGAGAAGCTTGTTGCACCCATAATGACATGAACCTGGTGCCCCATACCAAAGAACCAAAGAACCACATATCCTGCTTAAGTGACCCCCTGTTCGAGGTCTCATATTCAAGGAGCCATTGTTTGAAGTCACAAAAAATTCTTAGAGCGATCTTCAAGGGGTTTATTTAAGGATATTAAAATGTTAATAATATTTAAGAAGGAAACGCTTAGAAAAATGAGTATAGATGATTATAATCTTAGGGATATTCAACATTGGATCCAGAATTTATTAATATACAAATTTTATAATAGCTTCAATGTCTTTAAACTGAGTTTAGACTATTTCTATGGTCGGGGCACCTTTTAAAATGGATAAATATATTTTCTTAGAGCCTTATCTTAAGAATCAGCTTGATAAATATGAAACTGGTCTTATAAAAGCCTTGTTGTAATTTATTTGATGACTTCCAACTGAGTATCGTGTTTTTCTATGGTCGGGGCACCTCTTAAAGTTAAAGAAAATTTGTGAAAACCAAACAAACTTAAATAAGTTTTTTTTCTGACCAGAATTCATATTAATCTTTCTAGCAGGAGTTTAAATCTTACTATATTTCTGGTAAAAAATTATTTTTTTAAAGGTTTAGCTTGAGTTTGAGCTTTATAAAATTATTTGAATTATTAGTTAATTATTTTTATGAGTAACATATTTCTCAGTATTTGTTTGATGTCTTTAAACTGAGTATCGGGTATTTCTAGGGTCGGGGTCCTTCTTAAAAACAAAAAAATGTAGATCTTAAATATAAAGCTGTCTGATATTTATTTCTGAGTGGATTTTAAATAATTTCTTCCTTTATAAGTGTATATCTCACAATATTTAAGTCTTAAGCTTAAGGATCAGCTTGATAAAACTTCCTATTGTTGATTAAGACTGAAATAATTTCTATAAAAGCCTTGTTAGTATTTATTTAATGTCTTCTATGGTCGGGGCACCTTATATTATCATTTATTTGTTACTATTTATTATTATTTATATTCGAACCATTCGATTATTCGATGATTTTCCCCTTGCATAGGCATGTGGCACTCGCACACACATGGACACTAATCAGCAGCTTCTTCTTTCGGCGCTTCCTGTGCCACTACGACAGTTGAGCTCGTGCCGATTTCCCATTTCCCATTTTCCATTTCCCACAGCCTCTCTGTAATCAGACGCACACACAGTAGATAGCCCACCCTTCCCTTTCCTGCCGACCCTGCCTTTCCTTGCGTTTCCTTCGCCGCCTTCTGCCAATTCGCATTTCGTATACGCCATGTCGCCAATTTCTGCGAATTTTCGCCAAAAAGCACAAAATTGTTGTGCGATTGTCTTTGTGTGTGTGTGCGAGTGTGTGCGAGTCTCTGTCTGTGCCCAGTGCCTATGTGTGTGTGTGTGCCTGTGTGTGTGCTTAATGCGCCAACGAGCAACGCACACGAATCGCAATCCCAGAGCTGCCACCCCAAACCCAAACCCATCCTTGCCACTGCCACTGCCCGCCCGCAGCGCCCTCGAGCAGCACATTAATGGCAGAGACACTCACCCAGAAGCAGGAGCAGAGCCCAGAACCCAGAAGCAGAACCAGAACCAGAACGGAACCCCCATCGGCAGAGGACGTGGAGCCCACGGAATATGCTCAGCCAGCTGCCATTCTCGCCTCTCTCTCTCTTTCTCTCTGCGGTCAAAGCGAAAGGGGGCGGGCTTTTGGGGGTGGAAATGGCACTGAGAAGGCTCTGAGACAAAGTAGAGCAGGGTAAGTGGATGGGAGAAGCTGGGGGATGGTAGGAAGGATGGTAGGATGGATGCCGGGCAGCAGGCAGGAGCAGCAGGCAAGGGGCAGCCTAGCCTCGCCTCGTATCGCTTGCTCTTGCCGCCGCTGTTTTCGATATTGTTGTTAAGGTTCCTAAGGTGGAGGATTTAATGAACGATAACACAACGCAGCAGCTCCCCAAAGAGAAACAAAACAAGATGGGTAAGGGCAGCAGGGAGGGAGTGGCTCGTGATGGGGATTAAGAGTGGGAGAGGCGAACCAGGACCAAAGAGGACCAAGGACCATGAACCATGGACCATAGACCAATGTGTGGCATGTGCTGATGAATTTCCTACACACGAGCTCAAGCGAGGAGGTAGCTCAAAGGATGGGGATAAGGATGCAGGAGGAGCTACTGCTGCTGGAGAGGGATCTGCTGCATTTTGAAGCCATCAAAAACTTCGGGAATGACCCAGCAACAACAAGTTGCTGTAACTATAATGATGGCAGGGCTAACGACGATGGAAAATAAAAAGGGGAACCTGGAGTAAAAAAGGTGGAATAATGGCCGAGTGGCAATATGTCAGGGTTTCCATAGGGATATTCCTTAAAAAAATAATATATTTCTGCCTTTTCTGATCAAGAACTATGGGAAAGAAGTGGCTCTTTTGTGAGAAAATTGTTTTTAAGAAGATCTTTGAGTGTTTTTCACTTAATGTCGCTTTTTGATTTATTTTTCCCCTAAACTTTCCATAAGAAATATTTCTAAAACCGCAGAAAATTCGGGAAAATTCAAGAATTTTTTAGATAGGTGATGTAGAAACCAAAACCACCAGGAACCCCTCCTAAATTCACAGTAAATAATACAATGGGGATGAGGTGACTCTCTAAGCCTTCTTCTTATTCTTTGAAAAGATATTTCAGAGTTCTTGGCTTAAGTTCGCTTTTTGATTTATTTTTTCCCCCTAGACACCTTATAAAAACTTCTGCCAAATTCTAGAAAAGTTCAGAAACTATTAAAAAGAGTTCCGGCAACTAAAATCTCCAGGAACCCCTCTCTAAATTCCCAGTAAATAATACAATGAGGAAGACGTGGCTCTCCAAGCCGGCTTCTTGTTTTTAAGAAAATCCTTTAGAGTTATTGGTTTAATTTCGCTTCTTAATTAATTTTTCCACTAAACTCCCTAGAAAAACTACTTATAAAATGTAAAACAATGGCAGAAAATTCTACAATATTCAAAAAACTCCTAAAATTAATTCCGGAAACTAAAATCTCCTGGAACGCGCTCTAAATTCCCCGTAAATAAAGCAAACTCTCCTGATGATATGTCACAGAGATTGTCAACATAATTACTAGTTGCCAACTTTTAATTATATATATTTCCACTATATCCTGATGGGTATGTCCGTGGGTAACCTCGCCTCCTCTTGACCCAGCCTCTTTGCCCCTCTGCCGCCCACCTTTTGACCCCTCGAGCGGCACGCGAAGCAGCAGGCGAAAGCGTAAGCGAAATTAATTAAACGCGAAGGCGACAACAACAAGGACTCGGGACAGGGACAGGGACATGGACATGGACACGGGCACTGGAGGGTGCCGCCGGACATACGGCTGCAGGGTGGACTCCTGGACCGGAACAGAGACCAGAAATAAATAAAATTTCATCGACCCACTTTTCCTCTTTCCCCCAGCCTCTAGAAAAACTATTCATTCTCTCTCTTTCGTATCTCTCTATCACTATCTCTCTTTTACTATCTCTGCAGGATTTTTTTGCCAGCTTTTGGCTTCACAAAAGGTTTCACACTTGTATTTGTTTTTATTTTTGGCTAAAAACTGGGTTTTATGTTAATTAAAATGGTAAAATAAATACATTTTGAGAGGAAGTCAAAAATTTTGCTTGGTTTTTGGTTAAAATAAGTTACAAGTTAAAAATACTTTTTTTAATCAATTATGTACGTAACATGATTATTTTCAAGTTAAAATATAAAAAATATATTAATTCCTAAGAAAAATTACCAGGCAAGTCGATTTAGCCTTCTGTCCGTTTGTCCGTTAATTAATTGTCCAGCTAAAAATACTTTTTTTAATAAATTTTGTACGTAAATTGATTATTTTCTAGTTTAAAGACAAAAGGCGGCATCTCTGAACCTAGAAAATGTATTAGTTCTCAAGAAACATCACCAGGCGAGTCGATTTGGTCATTTGTCCGTTTGTCCGTTTGAGACCAAACATCTTAGCTACATTAAAATGTTGCCAGCAATAATAGCAAGTGTTTCTCAACTTGTTTCCAACAACATTTTGCTTAGAAACATTTTCTTAAGCATTTCGTCAGGTTAGATTTAGGTTTTTATACAAATTAAACCTTAAGTTAAACCCAAAATTTTTTTTAAATGATTTCCTTAAACTTAAATAATAAATCCTAAGCTGTTACGTTAGTTTAAGAATTTGTTTTTAGGTCTCTAGGATTGTTAAGCTCTTTAATTATTTATTTATTACTCAGATATGACCTTTATTCCGTTAAAAAACCTCCTATTAACCCCTATCTCTTCATTTTTTTCTATCCCCTAGCTTACCCCCGCCCTCGCCCGCGCACACGCCCACCAAAGGCTTCGATGGCAACTTCAAGCTGGAGCCCAATCTCAGCGCCAAGGACTTTGCCCCGCCGCCCGACTCCTCCCTAAATGGCAATGGCAACACCAGCGGGAACGGTGACTCCGCCTCGGCCGCCTCCGTGCCCATGGCCACGCCCACACCGCCCCAACGCAAGCGGTACAAGAAGCGCGTGCAGTTCAGCTCCGAGGCCCTCAACGGCTATGCGGGCAAGGGCAAGGGAGCGGCCGCAGCAGCGGCGGCGGCGGCAGCGGCAGCAGCAGCAGCGGCCGTGGGAGGAACTGCACCCGGAGGGGGCTACACCAGCTACACCAAGTCCAAGAAGCAGGAGGCCAAGGCTGCGGCGGCAGCGTTGAAAGCAGGAGCAGCAGCTGCAGCGGCAGCAGCGGCGGCGGCGGCAGCCTCCTCGGCCCTGCCCGAGGTCCTTGACTGCCGCATTGCCGAGAAGATCAAGAGCGAGCTGGAAGCCAACAGCAAGGAGTCGCTGCCCAGTGCTCTCTGCCTCAAGAAGGCCGCTGCGGCGGCGGCAGCAGCAGCAGCAGCGGCTGCCGAGGCGCATGGCAGCGACGAGGAGGAGGACGACGAGGACCAGCATCATCAGCATCACCAGCAGCAGCAGCAGCATCAGCACCAGCACCTGCTGGCCACCATGCCCACCATGGACGCCGTGGATGGGGTCACCGCTAGCAACGGGCAGTTGGGCAACTTCCACGCGCGCTCCAAGTCGCAGGGCAGCAAGAAATCCCAGGCAGCCAAGGCGGCAGCAGCGGCGGCAGCAGCGGCAGCAGCAGCAGCGGCAGCAGCGGCCATGATGCCGCCCAACTCCTACGACGAGCACGAAGACGATCCCGGGATGGGGGCGCCGGGCAACGAGGAGGACGACGAGGATGACGAGGAACTCGATGAGGAGGCCCTGGCCCGCGAGATGAAGATGGAGCAGAACTTCGTAGAGGAGGAGGATGAGCACGACATCGCCTTCCGGTCCCATCAGTCCTGCCGCGAATGCTCCATCACCCACGACCACAAGATGTGTCCGCTGCGCAATGCCTGCGGCAACGTGACCGATGCCGTCGACCTGGGCGAGTGGATCGAGCGACGGAACCTGGAGGCACTGGCCAAGCTGAAGGCCGATGCCCAGCGGCAGGCCAAGAGGGCCAGCGGTAGGCAAAGGCATGAAGACGACGACATGGAGGACATGGAGGATATGGACATGGATATGGATGAATCCTCGCAGCTCTCAGAACTGGAGACCAAGCCGCTGATCACCTTCGCCGAGGCCTCGGTGCCCGCCGAGTTCGAGCTGCACAACGTGGAGCCCAATGTGACCGGAGTGTTTGCCCGAACGGAGGTGAGGGCCTTCACCAAGTTGGGTCCGCTCATTGGGCAGCCGGCGCAGACCGGGGAGGTGCGCGAGGGCAGCGACATGAAGTGGATCTTCGAGATGTGCGAGGCGGGGGCGGACAAGTCCTACCTGCTGTGCTGCGACAATCCCAATGCCTCCAACTGGCTGAGATTTGTCCGGCCCGCTCCGAGCTACGAGGAAAGGAATGTCAACCTGGTGTCCATCGATCGGCAGGCGTACTTTGTGAGCTGCCGGGATTTGAGGAATGGCATGGAGCTACTCTACTGGAGCGACGACTGCAACACCATGTGGCGCAAGAAGCACACGGAGAAGACGAGTAAGTATCGGGAGGGATGTGCCTCTCCTAGGACCCAAGATTAACTCTTAATCCCTCACAGATTGCGGTGGCTGCAACCTGAAATTCGAGCATCCCCTGTACTATCGCACCCACTGCTCCGTCTTTCACGATCCCTCGATGAGCCTCACCATCCGCAAGTACCACTGCAAGGTCTGCGGCGAGGCTGTCCTGGGCAAGGACAACATCATGAAGCATGCCGCGGAGAAGCACGATGGCAAGGGCGCCTACCAGTGCCAGTTCTGCAGCAAATTCTTCCTGCGGCTCAACTACCTGGAGATGCATCGCACCTACGGCTGCGCCTCCAATCCCAATCGATCCAGGCCCGTCTGCGACTTCTGTGGAAGGAAGTTCTGTCAGCCGCAGAAGCTGAAGGCGCACATCAAGCGGATGCACAGCGGTAAGTAAGCTTCGAGGGATCCAGTAACCAGATCCAGACTATAACTGTGATCGCACACACCCCGTACCCCACTGCGTATGCGTAATGTCATGTAACGTAGCCGCCACGTAGGCCCGCAGACTGCCTTGTGTCCGTGTGTCGTAAGCTCGTGTATAGTTTGTCGTAAAACATTGTCTAGCATTAGCAACCATTAAAAAAAAAACAAACAAAACGCTTCTGCATAAATCGAACCTATCAAAACCTATCAGAAATATATGTATGTATTTCGAGACACGGCTGCCACCAAAAAGGAATAGAGTTATATTTACATAGAAAATCTATATTTTGTTATGGTTTAGGGATTTATTTATGGATTATGAATTCTTAAACTAAAGCTATATTTAATTTTTAATTGTTTAAATTTGTTAAATACTTTTTAAGGTTATTATTAATGTTTTTTTTATATAATAATACTATTTTGTATACTTCTTTTAAATATTTCCCCTTTTATTCTGTTTTTCAGCATATTCTAATTCATAATTACCTCTTGTTTCTTTATTTTTAAATTATTTTAATTTGTTAAAAACTCTTTCAGGGTATTATTAAAGTTTTTAAAAATTATCAAGCCTTTTTTGTATATTTTTAAAAAATATATTTTTCGCCTTTAATTTTGTTTTTTATGATATTTTAATTCATATTTAACTCCTGTGTTCCTTGTATTTTAATAACAATTATGTTTTATACATATACAAGGTTTGTACCTTATTTTAAATTAATATTTCAAATTTTTTAATAAATTCTAACTTTATTTATATCTTTACTTCCTCAACAATTATCATCTACCTTATTTTTAAACCACTTAAAAACTCTTCTCCCTTGCTAAACCTCAAATCCCCTTTTGGTGGCGACCGTGACCCACCCCAATAAGTACCAGATACACCATCCATGCCAATAATATCGTATATACTAATACCGTAACGAGTCGCTTAGCTGTAAAACTAACTGTACTAACTGAAGTTAAGTCACCACCACACCACCATAAGTCACCATTAATCATCATATAACATATAATATATCATAATACCCGCTATATATATAATACTCGAAAAGCATCTGCGATCGCTCATCTCTCTTTTGTTGCCAAAACTGTTTATTTGTACACCGCCTAAATTGGTCAACCCCGTGTCTATGTATACTTTAATAGTCCTTTATCCTTTTGGTTTTGATTTACCCTGAGTTTGTATTATATTTTAAGTGCTAAATAGTTCGTTACTGGAAATATATATCGTATGCCAAACACACTCGTTAACCCTGAACCTAAACTGAAGTGAAATAGAGTTATAGAAACTAGAGTTGTAAATTAGTAAATGGTAAATGATACAGATATTTATAGATATTTAGAACGCATGTGGGGGGATTAGTGCTTATAATAAATATATTTTTGGAATTTAGAGAGGAAATTTTGGCAGAGAAATAGAATAAAATAGATATTATGACAGTATTTCAAGTAAATAAAAGAAGAAACATTACCCTGGAAATTAGTAGGATATATAAATAATGACAGTTTTTCAAGGGGAATTGAAAATAATGTTAAAGAAATGTTTAAAAATTATCAAAATAAAAGAAAATATAAAAAATAATAGTACAACATAAAAATAATGAGAAACGGAAAAAAAGCTATTGAAATTTTTAAAATATATTTTAAGGAGGAGAAATGAGGAAACATCAAAAAATAATACCAAATGGAAATTTCATGATTATTTTAAGGAGCGTTTCAAAATTAGGTATTGCAATGTTATAAAATTATTAAAATAAAAAGAAAATAGAAAACTTAGTAAAAACTAATCTAAAATTTAACAGTATTTCAAATGATATTTTAAATAAAGGAAAAAAATAAGATATAATATAGGTATACCAGTTAAAGTCTGAAAATGGTAGTAATAAATATATATTGAAAGCAAAAAATTTAAAGAATATATAATATTGTTTTTGAATGGATTAAACAAGTTAAATGAATGTTTTAAAAAATATATTTTTATCTGGAAGATTTCCTGGAAGACTTGCCTTAAAAATTATAGAAGAGTTTTTAATAATATAGCAGAATATATAATAATATAGAAGAATATGGAGGAATACAAAAGAATATGGCAGAATTTATAAGTATTTAGAAGGGAAGAATTTAGAATTTAGAATTTAGAAGAATGTAGAAGAATAGGGAATAATATAGAAAAATTTTGAAGAGTATGGGAATATATAGAAGAATGTAGAAGAATATAAGAGAAGAATATGGTTGAATATAGAAGAATATGGAAAAATTTAGAAGAATATAGAAGGATATATGTATAAGAATATAGAGGAATAGGAAGAATATAGAAGAATTTAGAACTATATGAAAGAATACAGAAAAGTTTAAAAGAACATTGAATAATATGAAGGAGTATAAATGAATTGAGAAGAATACAGAAGAGAATGGACTAATTTAGAGAAATATAGAAAAATATATGAGTAAAGAATAATTTAGAAGAATATAAAAAATATTTAGAAGAATGTAGAGGACCTCCTTCAGTCACCTTGCATACTGAGTACTAACCAAGGACCATGGATCGTAACTTGCATTGTGTAAACGCTTTTAGTGAATGATTTCCGCCCTTGGTTGTGTTTTTTGTTTCGTTTTATTGATGATTTAGTTTATAGCGTACGATATATAGTTTTTGCAGTGTCCCCGAAAAAACCCCTCCCCGAACTATAACCCACCCAGAAACCTGAGAATCCAAAGAAACCCAAAGAAACCCAATATATATAGATCTGTGCCTTATGTGTTTTGGCTTTCGTTTTGTATTCATTGTTCGTTCGTTGTTGGGTTGGTTTCTGGATTTATGGATTTATGGATTTATGGATTATTACTAAGTTGTTCTTTCAAAATCACCACAATCCGAAATTTCATTTTCTTCATACAATTTCATTTTAGATATGGCTGAAGTTTTACGAGATTTTCAGTGTAAATTATGTTCAAAACTTCTAGGATCGCGAGCGGCACTGCAGCGCCACTCGAAGGAGGTGCACAGCCGCAACTCGACGGTGGTGAGCTGTCCGCGTTGCCAGAAACTCTTCCAGAATCGCAGCAATCTCAAGATTCACATGCTGACCCACTCGGGTGTGAGGCCATTCAAGTGGGTATCCCTTGCTCCGACTTCTTAATGTCCTTCTCTGACCCCTAAAATCCCCTTGAATCTCTACCAGGTGCGCCGAGCCCGAGTGCAATGCGGCCTTCACCACCAAGCAGTGCCTGCAGTTCCACTACAAGAAGGTGCACAACTACACCCAGGAGCAGATGCCCAAGATCGAGCGGAGTGTGGCGTATACATTCGATGCCTACTCGGGCGGCATGAAGGTTGACTTTCTGGGTAAGCAGACGGCGACGGCTTTACCGGCGCCGCCACGCCCTAATGCGGCCGTCGTCTCCCCTTTGTCCACCTCGTTCACAGAGCAAGCACCGCGACGGCGTCGCAAGAGTCTCGAGGACCAGAGCTCCATGCTCTCCGGCTCGCTGCAGAGCGACGCCGAGTTCAGCGATGACAACCTCTTCGAGGCGATCAAGAAGAGCGGCAAGTCCATCAAGGACCTCTGCCGCAACGAGCCGAATCTCTCGCTGCTCAGCTCCAAGATCTCCAGCATTTTCGGCGACAAGGTGGTGCCCTCCTCTGTTTCCGTTTCCGCCTCCGCTTCGGCTTCGACCGTTGTGGGCCCTTCCGGTGGCCGGAAGCGGAAGCGCAAGAAGGATGCTGCTGCCCAGCAGGCGCAACAGTTGGTGCAGCAACAGCAGCACTCGCAGCAGCATGCGGCGCAGCAGCAACTGCACACGCAGCAGCAGCAGCATGTTGTGGCGGCAGCCCAGCAGCAACTGCAACAGCAGCAGCAACATTTGCAGCAGCAGCATGCCCAGCAGCAGGCGCAGCAGCACTCGCAGCAGCTCGGTCACCATCAGCAGCAGCAGCAGCAGCACGCGCAGCAACTTCAGCAGCAGCAGCAGCTCCACCTGGATCCGCAGCAGCAGCAGCAGCCGCCGCAGTATCACCCGCATCACCTGCACCAGCACGGCCTTCCGCACCAGCAGCAGCAGCAGCAGCACTCGCAGCAGCAGCAGCAGTCGCAGCAGCAGCAGCAGCAACAGCACGCGCAGCAGCAGCTCCACGGCTCGGATCCCGACGAGGAGGAGGCCGTGGCAGCCGCAGCGGCAGCGGCAGCAGCAGCAGCAGCAGCGGCGGCGGAGCACGCCCGGCTGGAGCAGGTGCGACGGAAGCAGAACGCCCAGCTAAGCCTGGTCGAGTCCTTCCTCACCACCACCGCCCAAAGGCTGAGCGCCCAGCAGCAGGTGCAGCAGGTGGTGGCCGCCGCCGCAGCCGTCTCGGCCATGGCCGGTGCCGGCGATGATCCCGCCAAGCTTGGCCACATGATGGGCCACATGGGCGTGGGCGTGGGCATGGACGAGGAGGAGGACGAGGAAGACGACGACGACGATGGCGCTGGCGGTGGTGGTGGCTCTGCTAGTGGCGGCGCCTCTGTCTCCCACCAGCAGCACCACTCGCATGTCCATGCCCACCAGGCCCATCACTCGCATGTCCACGCCCATGCCCACCCGCACCACGCCCACTCGCACTCCCATGGTGGTCATGGTTCTCATCCGCACCAGCACTCGTCCGTTCAGGGGGCGGGGCAGCAGGACTACCGCCATGCAGTGGCCATGAATGCCGCCTTGGGGCAGAATCTGGTGGTCAGCAAGGGCAGCAAGAAGTGGATCCAGGAGGTGGAGGCCAGCGAGGTGGGCAGCGAACCGGGTGCCGGTGCCTGCGGCCAGCTTTCGTCCGGTCCTGGGTCGGATCTGGGCTTTGCGGTGCCTCCGAGTGCAGTGGATGAGCATAGTAAGCTGTTGGGCCAGAATCGGGACTTCCTTGCCCGCCTCATGAGCAGTGCCAGCGCTAGTCATGCCCACGCCCATGCCCATGCTCATGCTCATGCCCACCAGCAGCACCAGCAACAGCAGCAGCAGCAGCACCAGCACAGCGCCCACAGCCGGGAGGAGGACGAGAACAGCTCCTTCCTGGACGTGGTGGAGTCGAACAACAATGCTGCGGCCGCTGCAGCCGCCGCCGCAGCAGCAGCGGCCATGTCCCAGTACGGCGGGGGAGGAGGAGGAGCGGGAGCGGGCTCTGGAGGAGGTAGTGGTGGCAGTGGCAGTGGTGGCGATGGCAGCGGCGGGCAAACCCCAACGGGTCCGACCACGGGCGGAGCAGTGACCGGAGCGGGCGGTGATGAGCCCCAGATGCAGATGAACTCCCTGGCCCACTCGCAGTCCTTTATGAGCTCCTTCTACAACAATGCCAATGCCCGGGTGGGCGTCGGTGGCTCCTCCTCGGCCAGCATGCTCGTGGAGGCGGCCCTGAACTCCGTTGGCAATATGATTGACAGCGAGAGCAGTGACCTCAAGGTGAGTGATCCCTCATCCTCACTCCTCCAGGAGATCTCTATTAACCTTTCCCTAATCCTTAGGTACCCACCGACAACCACATCAACAGCGACAGCCCCATGAGTGCCCATGTGGATCCCGAATCGCAACGCTTCGGAGCGGGCAGCGCTGGTGGGGCAGGCGGCAATAGCAATGGTGGCCCCGCCGCCGGCGGTGGTGGCTCCTCGGGCGGCACCAATGGCTCTGGCATTGGCGGCACCGCCATGGACAACCTGGAGAACGAGCTAAAGATGATGAAGAACCTGGGCAGCTTCCCCATGCAAATACCGCCGCTGCCCATGTTCCAGGGCGCCTGCAACATATCGCCCAGCGCCTCCACGCCCACGAATCCCCAGAGTAACCAGAACCAAAACGATGTGGATGTGGATGCCGGGAGCACGCCCCGCCCCCAGCACCCGGACTCGGATGGCTTCTCCTCGTCGCATCACCGGACGCCGCCCTCGCCGCCACCCATATCCCCCGGTCGGGACTATGGCGGCATGTTTGGTGGCGCTGGCAATGGTGGTGGAGGTCCTGGCTCCAATAGCACGCCAGCGGGCAGCTCTAGCGGCGGGGGAGGAGCAGGAGCGGGAGCTGGTGGCGGTGCCAATAGCATGTCGGCCTCCTCGCCACTGCCTGCCTTGCAGCCGCAGAGGAGGAATGCCTCCAGTGTGGGCAGCACCTATCCGGAGCATGAGTTGATATCGCCGGCCTCGTCGCCGAGCATTCCGCGCTACAACTTCAACGGGGACATGATGCGGCACAAGTCGCGGGTGATCCAGGAGCAGGAGCACCAGGAGCGGCAGCGCCAGAACATCTCCAGGCATAATCAGATGTCCAGCGACGAGGAGAACAGCATAATGCCGCAGAACAGGTGAAGAAGGAGAGCAGGAGGAGCAGGAGGAGCAGGAGGAGGCCTTTCTTATTTTTATTTAAATATATTTTCTCAAGAGAAAGTCAAGCTTTTACTTTGTTTAATAATTTTTTAAGTAAGAGAGCAGGAGGAGGCCTTTCTTATTTTCATTTAAATATATTTGATCAAAAGAAATTTAAGCTTTTACTTTGTTTTTATTATTTTTTAAGTCAAGGACCTTTTTTACCAACCTTTTCAATCTCATTCTTTTCCAGCAGGCGGAGGCCTTTCTTATTTTTATTTAAATTTATTTTCTCAAGAGAAAGTCAAGCTTTTACTTTGTTTAATAATTTTTTAAGTTAGAAACCTTCAAGGACCTTCTTTTACCAACCTTTTCAATCTCATTCCTTTCCAGCAGCGCTGGCCAGGACATGCGCATGAAGTTCCCCCAGTCACAGATCGATCTCATGTACTCCAAGTACGAGAGCATGGCCAGCAACCTGAAGTACAACAGCCAGGACCTGGACTCGCCCGCCGAGTACCGCCAGGCGGGCGGCGGCGGCGGCAACGGCGGTGGCAATGCAGCAGTAAGTGCCGCCGCAGCAGCAGCAGCTGCCGCCAGTGCGGATCTCTCCGATCTCCAAGGACTGGACATGAGCTCGAGGTCAAATGCGGCCAGCAGTAATTATCACCACAACTTCCAGCTGCCGAGCAGCCGTTACCATCACCACATCTACGACATACTCTCGGATCGGGAGCAGCAATCGCAGCAGGCCCAGCAGGCTGGAGGAGCAGTGGGCGGTGGAGGAGCTGGACCGGGATCGGTGGTGCATCAGCAGGAGCATGGCCATGGGCAGCATCATGCCATGCAGCAGCATCAGCAGTCGGCGGCCGCCATGCACAATATGCTGAGCGAGCAGCTGGGGGAGCAGGAGCACGACCAGACCACCTCGGTGGATCTGAGTAGGACGGCTAACTATGTGGTTTCCTCGCCGCCACAGCTGCCGTACAATCATCCGTCGCACCACGACATGCTCAGGATGGCCTCGCTGGATCTCACACCCAACACGGCCAACATGGCGGTGGGCAACAACCGCTCCTTCCTCTCCTCGCAGATGCAGCACCAGAGCAGGGAGAGCCTCGAGCACCACCGGCTGTTGTCCACGGTAGAGCAGCATCGCATCCTGGCCGCCTCTAATGCGGCAGACCAGCACCGACTCCTCGTCGATCCCACCGCCCATCTGCTAATGGAGCAGAACAACCGGCTGCTGGGCACGGCGGATCAGAGTCGATTGCTCGGGGAGTCGGCGGCCGCCGCCGCCCAGAACCGGCACATGGCCAGGAGCTTTGGGGCGTACCATCAGGTGGCGTCCAGCAACTACCATCCGGGCGTGAGGCCGCCGCCGGTGCTGCCGTCGGCCAACCATCATGCCTCCAATCCGTCGAACTATCATCCCTTCCCCGCCTACTACTAGGAGGCGGCGATGGTGGCCTAGAGCCCGGACCATGGCCAGTCGGGACGCAGTGCAATGAGGGGAGTCCAGGTCCCAGGCAGAGGAGGTGCCCAGTTCCAGTTACCCAGCCTCGAGTGGCTCCATGTGAAGCGCTACCCTAAGTTTAGTTCCTTTAATCCCGGGATTTAGTCCACTATTTCCAAGGAGTTTCAAAAAAAGAAGGGTTTCGTGGGATTACACTTTAAGAAAATAATAAGAACTATTGAAAAAAGATTTAATGAAACTCTATAATAATTTCTGTAAGGAATAACTGAAGAGTTTAAGGAAAAGAAGCTTTAGTTCTTTATTTTTTTTTTTTAATTTCAATATTTTCAACTAAAAAGTGTACCTAGAGGTACATGTACCTATATTCAGTGTGGGAAAGTACCTAAAAATGTTTTTAATATGTTTAGGTTAGTAACTTTTATGTAAACTAGTTAAACTAACAAATTAAAACCATTTTACATAAATAAGGTACAACTTAGGTACATTTTTGCTTCTTATATCTTTTAGGTAAAAGTGGCAACTTTGTACCTTTCCCATCACTGTATAGGTAAATGTGTTAATTAAATAATTTAAAGATTTCAAGGCTTTGTTAAATGCATTTTAATATGTATGTAAACCAATTCAAGCCTTCTCTAAAATATCAAGCGATTCTTCTCTTAAATATTCAAAATTTTAAGACCCATTAAAGGGTTTTTCGATAAAAAAATCAATTTTCAGCGATACAATTTAAACTTTAAAATGTTTCGTAAGGAAAGTTTATTTGAACTAAATCACAAATGATTTTTCCAAACAATTCCTAACTAAATTCTTAAAAATTGTACCTAAAAATGTAATTGTACCTAAACAATACTATATTTTAAAAAGTTCTGCTTACCTTCCACACACAAATTTCAGTCTAGCTAAAAATATTTAAACAATTCCAAAACTTCCATTAAATCCCCTGTAAGTCGAACCCTCATTCAAAACTGAAATCCAAAATGTGTGCCAATAGGATTAAATTAGTTAAATTTTGATTTCCGCTTCTCTCTGCCATTCGACGGCGGCTGGCCAGCCAATTGAAAGTTGTACACAATAATAATAAAGAATATGTATAGTTGTATAGGAAGCATAATAAAATATAAATATGGAAAAAATCGGAAGAAAAACACCCGCTAGAAAACCGCATAAAACTCGCGAGAAAGCATATAAATCCTGAGAATTTTTTTTAAAGCAAAATTTACCGCTGAGTTTGTACAGAGAAAAAAACCGAAATTGGGGTAAACGGATATACGAAACGAATGTTGATAATAATAATATTTTTACACCGAGATTGAAATTATACATAAACGAGTACAAAGAGATGAAGAGAGGACGGCGGAACTCTCCAGATTCGGCGACTAAAATCCTGTGAACCAATTTTCCCCTCTGTCCCGCTTCCATTACCGCAAAAAGAAATATGCAAACTCAGCGACCCATAGAAAAAGAAAGGCTATTAACGCGATAACAACACGATAGATATTATCGATATTATCGATAGTCGAAGGCGTGACCGATCAGGAACTTAGCTCAAGCATAAATTAGCCCATCTCAACATGGCATGGGTTCGAAACTTCAAGGTCTTTTTTTTGTACTATTACATTATAAATAATAATACGTGGCATAGGGCTATATGTATCGATATAAACTAACTTCATAACTGTACTAAATGGTATATAAAGCTAGCGAGTAACTAAGTTATGATTTCATGTAAATTATTAAATTTATAAATACGAATAAGAGAGAGCGCGCAGTGGCGATAAGGAGAGGAAGTATAGCGCATAATGAAGCCCAGATATACACCACATCCCCCAAAAAAACAATGATAATAATTATTAAAAAACACACCACACACACACACACACACACACGAAGTGAAGATAAGAAAGAGAAGGGAGATGATCGCTGATCCACATGATATATGTATACACCTATATATATGCATATGGCGTAATCAAATTATCGATTATTAATAAACCGTAAATCGAACCATTATTTGAAAGGATAACAATAAATCAACGCCTTTTCACTCACTCAGTCGCACACACGCACACACACTAAATTATAGTCGCCCCCGCCCCGAGCCCAGGGGACTGACAGGGACAGAGCTTTAGCCGCGGCCTCTCCTCTCCTCTCTCTCCAATGCGCGAGTACGAGTGCGAGGGCGAGCAGGAGAGCGCCGGCTCAGCGCCGCACCAATTCCATGTCCAAGACCGAACGGCGGCGCAGCAGCAGTTGCAGGATGGGGATCAGGATGAGGTACAGGAGGAGGAGGAGGAGCAGGATGGGTATCAGGAGAATGAGCAGGAGCAGGAGCGAATCAGTGAAGAATCCATGACGCCGCCGGCGTCGGAAGAGATTGAAGATGACCCACAACCAGTGCAAGAGGTCGAGCTGCCTTCGGAAGTACTGCTGGACGAGCACGCGGTGCCTATTATTGATGACCCCAAAGATAAACCGTCCGAAGATATACCGTCCACGGTGCCCATGCCCCCGCCTCCGCCGCGGATCGGCAGCAGTCAGGTGGGGAGCAGCGTGCTGCTCCTCACGCCCGACGAGATCATTAAGGCCTACGAACGCGCCCTGAAGGTAGAGTTGTGTCCAATTTTCAGTCACTCGTACCGTTACTTTTACCATTGATTACATAGGGGGGTTGGGTGTCATAAAAATAGCCCAAAATAGCACTAAATATTATAGAAACTGAAGAAATACCTTCAAAAAGTATAAGTAATAGGTATCGGTAGAGGTTTCGATGGCATCATTGATTACATAGGGTGTAAAAAAAAGCTAAAGCGTACTCAGATCGAAGAACAGTGTTTCTAAGCAGTGCGAGAGAGCGAGAGGGTGACTATTGTCCTCTCGTTTTGACTCACTGCTTAGATACACTTTTTGTCAATCGGAGTAAGTTGCTTAAAATAGCGCTTGGTAACTATAAAAAATTGCACTTACCTTTAACAAGTTTTAACTGAAACTATTGATGCTAGGTTGTCGTCAAAAATATGATTTAGCATAGAATTCCCAAGTTAGTAGTTCCAACTAAGTATATCTATAACAAAGGTACCAAAATAAATATGTAAGTATGTTTTGGTTTGTTAAAAATATGAGAAATTAAAAACTTTGTTAATGGGAATATTAGCAAGTGTTTAGGAGTTTAAAAATATTTTTAAAGATCAAAATTAAAATATTTAGCAGTTTCCGAAAAAGAAGACTTGGAAATTAACGGAAAAAAACAACAAATTAAATTCAAAATAAACAAGTTGTCTGTTAAATTTAGGATCTGTTAATTACACATATAATTTAATTTATTATAATATAATTACCACAAAATATATATAAACCTTACGCGAGGAGATCTCAATTCCACTTTCACGGGCTTGGTCCCACAGTGGAACTGGGAACGCCTACAATTATAAGCATTTGCGAACTCTGGCAACGCTGCCACATAGAACCCACGATCCACACGATCCACTATCCACCCACCACCCCTGTACCGCCCGCAGGCCGAGAGTGAAGGAGCCGAAGCAGCCGACGGCGAGCCCGGCAGCAAGTGGCGGAAGCTACGTTCGATCAGTTTGGTATCGACGCTTAGGGCCGTACGCGACGGCCTGCTGTATGTGGTCGGCGGTTTCTTGCGTTTCGTTCGACGCCTGGACATGCACGGCGGCGGGACGGGCAACAACATCAACTTTGTCGAGGGGCTGATCGACTTCCTCGCGGGCTCCATTGGCGGGGCCGCGCAGGTGTACGTATCGCAGCCCCTCGACACGGTCAAGGTCAAGTTGCAGACCTTTCCGGAGTCATATCGCGGCATGTGGGACTGCTTTGTGAGCACCTATCGCAAGGATGGCTTCGCCCGTGGCCTCTATGCCGGCTCCATACCGGCGGTGTTCGCCAATGTGGCGGAGAACTCCGTGCTATTTGCTGCCTACGGCGGATGCCAGAAGTTCGTCACGTTCCTGGTGGGCAAGGAGACGCCGAGCGAGCTGACGACCGTGCAGAATGCCTGCGCCGGCTCCCTGGCCGCCTGCTTCTCCACCCTCACCCTGTGTCCCACCGAGCTGATCAAGTGCAAGCTGCAGGCGCTGCGCGAGATGAAGCACTTTGTGGAGGCAGCGCATCCGAATGAGCTGAGGACGCCATGGACGCTGACGCGATATATCTGGAGGACGGAGGGTGAGTTAAATTAAGAATTTGTGGGATAATCTCTAGATCTCGGGTTAAAGTGGATCCTATTCTTGAGATTCTCACTAATTTCTACACTTTAAAAACCCAGTTGAACCTCCAATTTCCTTTCGTGGGGGGTGTGCCGGCCTTGGGAATCTTTTGGAAACACTTCTAGCATAGCTATTGTTGCTCCGCACACTCGAGTTCTCGTTCTCTGATTAGATTATCTCCGCGTGGCTCTTGGCGATCAGTTTCTTTTCATAATTCACAATTATCGCATCGCAGTGTGCGATATAAACACGGATACGGATCGCACCCATACAAAAACAACAAAAATAACGGATGCCCACATGGTTACCGCTGGCCTAGGGTTGCCGGATCTGCTGATTATCGTTTCGAGACGATCTTTGGAAATATAAAAAATAATTGGGCCATAAAACCGTTAGAATTTGAATAGGAGAGCCAATTAAGTTTGTCTAGCTCTAATTACGAAAAATGCAAATCATTTTCTTTTGTTAGGAGGTTTAATTTCACTTAATGTTCTTGATTTTAATTTAATATATTTATTTATATGAGTATTTAGCAACTTTTAGCTTATATTTCCTTAGAATCTTATTTTTAGAAAGATAACTATGTAAAATATAACTTTCCAATTAAAAAACCCTTAAATTTTTCATGGACAGAGCTTTAAGTAATTTTATATATATTTTTTTTAATGCTGACATATGTTAGCAGGTTGTTTGTATATTACATTTCAATGCAAACATTGGATTACCATTTAATGACAAACAAACTGCGGAATTCAGCAAATTTCTTACTCACTTTTCATTTAAAATAAATGTTATCAGAGCTCAAAAGTGGGTGTAAACAGAGACCTAAGCTTATCGCATAAACAACATATCTTAAAGCATATTTTTGCCATATAAGTAAATATAATACTTTCTCCTTTAAAGACTTGAAATGAGGCTATACGTTAAATAATTTTAATTTAATAAACAAGGCAGCGAAGGCTAAAACAAAGTAATGTAATAATTTAAACAAACCAAGTCTTACTTCGCAAATTATGCTTTAAACCTGGCAAATACCAGGAATCATAAAGCCATAAAAAATAAGGCAACGAACGAGGCCATAAAATATGGCAGTGATGAATTTTTGTAATAACTCAACGGACGCCTAATCGCATCTAATCGAACCTGCGCTTCGTGTATTTTTCTATTTTCCGAAAAAACATAAATAATAACAATTATTTACTACGCAGATTGCGAACATCGTAATTAGGGATTACTATTCCCGCTGATAAGAGCTATTCTTAGCCTCGCCATTGGGAACATGCCACGCACAGTGACGTAGCAGCATCGACCCGGGATGTGGGCATAGAGTTGGGAAATTGTTAATCGGACAGTGAGCCAGAGCACTATCAGTCAAGTGGAAATTTACAGAGCGCTTCGTCTCGATCCGCGATTGACAGCCGTCGGTTAGATCAATGGGAGCATCTCTCCATGCAGGCGATGAGCACGTTTCCGTTTCGCTCCGTCCTTATCGTGGCCTTACCATTGGCCATGCCAGTGGACCTCGTCCTCACGTGCCAATCTCCATTCCGGCTTCTTAATGTTATCTTTCTCTGCTCCAATCTGCTTCTTTACAGGCATCCGAGGCTTCTATCGGGGCTTGAGTTCGACGTTCATCCGAGAAATGCCGGGCTACTTTTTCTTCTTCGGCAGCTACGAAGGCACACGCGAGTTACTGAGAAGGTAAGGCACTTAAAACTATAAGAAATCAGTTAAAAACTACGATAAATTTAAATATAATTTGTATTTTTAATTACATTCTATACAAATCTAAATATTATTGTAAGTAACCTCAAGTAGTTTTTACATATTTAACAATTTCAACAGTTATAAGTAATAGAGCTGGAAAAAAATCGATTGCAATATCGATACTATCGATTCTTTTTTTTCGGTCCAATATCGATTCTATTTTGGCAGAATCGATGTATGGTGAACCATTCATCTTATGGATCATCAATGGCTTTTGGAAATGAAATCAATTCTTTTTTTATGTTATAAAAACGAATTCTTTCGTTATTTATGTTTTAAAAACTTATAACATTTCTTTATTTATATTAAAGAAATGTATTTTTGGTTTGCTCTTTATGAATTGCTCCATGAATTAATTCCTATAATTTAAAACAAATAAATAATAGTTTTTTGTTTCGATTTAATCGATATAATCGATGTTATTTTCTAAAAGATCGGAAAAAATCGATGCACTGAGAATAGATTTTTTCCCAGCTCTAATAAGTAACACTTATATGATATATCTTTAATTTCTAACAAAAAACAGTCTTATAAAAGCTATTTTCTATAGTTTATTTATGTAGTTTTTACATTTTTCACTGAGTTAAGGCATATAAAATTCCTTTTATTAACCTAGAACCTTCCTTTCCTTTTCAGGGACAATCAAACCAAGGACGAAATAGGACCGGTTCGAACGATGATCGCCGGCGCCATTGGTGGCGTCTGTCTGTGGACCTCCACGTTCCCAGCCGACGTCATTAAGAGCCGCATCCAGGTGAAGAACCTCAACGATAGCATGTTCGCCGTGGGAGCGGACATTGTGCGGCGTGAGGGCGTCCTGGCCCTGTATCGCGGCCTCCTGCCGTCCGTCCTGCGCACCATACCGGCAACGGCCACCCTGTTCGTGACCTACGAGTACACCAAGCGAGCGATGAGCGGCACCCTCTGACCTTTCGCCCCCTGAGATCCGATCCCAAAAGATCTTAAGGCGCGTGGCCGCGGGCGGTCATCATCAAATAATCTTTTTTTTTCTAGATAATTCCTAGATCGTAGTGTTGTGCCTGTGTACATTGTTCAGATGAAGAAAATATGCTAATGACTGACTCAATTAACCAAGTTGTTGTTTGTTCATTCCGTTTGGTCCTGCTCCTCTCCTTTCGCCTGCTTTTTTCCTGCTAAATCTTGGCCACTTGGCTGAGGCGGCGGCGGAGAAAGTCCTGGCGATCTGTGGCATTTTCCAGCTCCCGCCATTCATGCCAATATATCTAGGGGAGGAAAGAGGAGGCTTAAGTGGGAATAATAATGCGAGGAATATACAGAAAATACTCAAGCCCTCCATGCATGTAATAGAAAGAGAGGTGTATAGTTTCTATATAAAAACAATCGATAGCGACCCGGATCACAGCACCATCGATAATATCGATAGTATCGTCGATAGTATAGAATATTCATTTAATCGGGGTTGCCACAGAAATCACTAGGGATTTGAAATCACCTTAAACGGTGTCTAAAAGTATGCAATAAATTGTTTGAGGTTTTAAACGGGGTTTAAAAGTACGCAATAAATTGTTTGAGGTTTTAAATTCAGTGAAAATATGTTTCTGTATACAATGACATATTTTTAGCATACTTTTATGCGTCTTTTTGGTGATTTCAAAACGTTAGAGATTTCTGTAGCACCCCCGAATATGTAAATTATGTTTAAACCCAATTGTTTATGCTTTGTTTTTATTTATTTGATTTTTAATTTCCAAATTGTATGGCCTTGAAGTGTTTAAATATAATATTTAATATTCTTTTCAAGGTTTTAGGTTTGTTTTTCATTTGTTCATCAACAATTTTAAAGATATATAAACTAAACGAGCTTCTAATAAATATTAATAAATTAATCTTGCCATCTTGTTACTGTAACAATTATTTAATAAGCCTAAACAAATGAATAAAATGCCAAAGAGTGAATGTTTTAGTTTTATTAATCCTTTTAATACATTAATACTTTTTTTTGTGAAAAGAAAGCTAACTATGGAGTACATATAACCTTTTAGGAAATTGGGATAAATGTCCTGAGATATCACGAAATCAAAGTAAAACCTTCATAAATCTTATATAAATCAATATAACCAAGTGTTCTCCAATTTAAAAGGTCATGAGCAAAGCTAAAGGAAACCCAACCCTATAGGCATGTGTGATTTGTTCAGCTTTTACCTCCAAAATTTTAAATTTATAATTTAAATTTAAATTTAAAACAAAGCCTTTCAGTACTCACCACCACTGGCTGATGTCCCAATTGCCGGAGCTGCCTCAGCTTCATGTCCATCTGCCCCGTGAAACGCTGCTTGTCCCGGATCATGTTGTTCCAACCCGCTATGACGATCACAATGCTGGCCACTTGCTCATCCGCCGCCTTGCTCTCGCCCAGCAAGTGCCGCCGGGTGAGAATCTGGCCACTATAGTCCTCGGGAAGAGCCCCAGAGAGCGGCAGAGCCTGGCGCTGGCGGTGGTCGTAGCAGAGCACCAGATCGCAGCGCTCGTAGTGCGGCAGGATGTGCTTGAAGCTCAGGTGGCGGTGGAGGTGAGAGGCGGCTTCCTTAATCTCCAGCAGGATGCGATCGGTGGTATTCAGCCTGAAGCGTCCATCCCGCACAGGGATGTACTGCGTGTAGAGGCGGCCCATCTGCTGCAGCTGCCTCTCGCTGAGCAGCGGTCCCGGGTACGCCTCAGGGCCCAAGATTCGAGCGAATCCATCCAGGTGGAAGTACTCCCGCCCCGGGAGTCCCGTGCGGTAGGCGTGCTGGACGAAGCGCGGCGCAAGGGCCACGCCCAACAGCTCCACGTCATAAGTGCCGCGCATGGTGAGAAACTGCAGGCAGTTGGTGAAGCACCTCGGATGCCGCAGGATCTCCTCCATGCGCTGGCGCAGCAGATCCGGCAGCCGCTGGGCCAGCCGTGTCTCCACGCCCGAGGCAGTGCCTACATTGAACAGAGCCATCACCAGGCAGATCCTTTCGATGTCCTTGAGGCGAGCACTCTCCAATTCCCGCTCGAACCGGAGAAGGATGCGCTCCACCAGCGCATCGTGGCAGGTCTGCAGGTCGCAGCCCAGCAGCGCCATGTGCAGGCAGGCGAGCAGCGACACCCGCTCCACCTGCGGCTCCAAAGCGCAAAGCAGCTCCTTGAGCGGCTCCACCTGCGGCAGCTTGCTGCTGTAGCGCAGCACCTTCAGCAGGGCCACCAGCGGTATGTCCTCCACGGTGTCCAGCTCGCTGCCCAGTCGCTGGTATATCTGCGCGAGCAGCTCAGGATTCCTGATCGGCGTCTGTGTCTTGAAGAAGCCCATGGCCATCACGCCCAGTTCGCCGAGCGACATCTGGTCGACGCAGCGCGCCAAGTTCAGCTCAAAGTCAAACATCTCGAAGACGGGGCGGCGCAGCAGGTTGCACAGGAACATGGCCTGCACCAGCTGCTCCGGCGGCATCTTGCGCACGCGGCGGCCCAGCTTCTTCAGCGCCAGCCACACGTACTCCCCGATCCGGGCCAGACCCAGGCGGTACCAGGCGTCGCTCACCAGCAGCAGCTGGCCGCTGGACCAGCGCTCGATGCGGCGGCAGCACTCGATGTCCAGCGTGTTCCACAGCTCCATGTAGTTGTGCGTCTTGGTCGAGTCCGGCGTCGGCAACTCGGCGAGGGCGCGCAGGGATCCCAGGAGCTGCTCGTCGGTCAGGCGATGCAGCTGCTCGCAGTAGCAGCGGGCAAAGGCATCGTAGCGAGCATCGCTTACCTGAAGCTCCAGCCGGCGGCAGTCCGCCACCAGGCCCAGGAAGTCGGCGTACAAATCCGCTGCGCTGGCATCGTTTCGGGGTCGCAGGAAGCCCTCAGAGGCCGGCAGCTGCTGCTCCGTGGGGCGGAGCACCTGGTAGGGCTTCAGGGATTCCATCAATATGCCGTGAGCAAACTGGTTCTCCCGGTCGGCGAATATGCGCGCCGGCAAAACGTTGGAAGTCCACAGCTGGCGGCCCAGAAGCTGCGGCGCCTGTCGGCCCACACTCCGCCAGAGGCAGTGCGTCCTTGTCCACATGGCGTCGGTTTAATAGGCAGTATTAATTCATGTAAGTCGCGAAAAATGCAAATAAAAACGCGTTATGAAAGAAAAAAAAAAGTGTGCGGCTGGCGGAACAGCTGTTAGCGCGGCGTTGCCAGATCAGAGTATTAAACTTTAAAAAAAAAACTTTTTAATTTTAACAATTTTTTTTTATTTATTAACAAAACAGCTTAAATATTCGTATTTAACGCTTAAACATAGTAAGAATATGATGAAAAATGATTAATAGATTGGTTTATTATTAAATATGGAAATTCTTGGCATCAGGGTACTTCTTTGGTCCAAAATCCATGTCCGAGGAGTCCAGGCCAAAACTCTTCTCCCGCGGCTCGTCCGACATCGTGCTGCTGTCCATCGCACTGACGGAGGGAGTTCGTGGCCTCTGACGACTCCTAGATCCTCCGGATTCGTTGCCGCTGCTGCTGTGATTCTCATGGTACGATATGTAGTCGCGCAGCTCCTTTATGCGCTGCTTCTCGCGCTTGATTTGCTGGTTTAGTTGCGCCTCCATCTTGTTGAAACCCTGCAACTGGCGCTCCATGTTGCGCTTCTGCTCCATCTGACGCGAAAATCCCAGGTTGTCCGATGTCCGTTGGTCGGCCTGAAACTTGCTGATCTTCCGATAGAGCTGAAGGAATATATTCGGATCCTGGAAGTACTCGGCCATGCCGCTGGGCATGCTCCGGCAGATGGGCTTCGTCTGCAGTGCGAGACTGCAAAGCGGGCACTTCTTATCCATCGAGGAGCTGTCCAAGCAGTCGGCACATAGTACGTGGTGGCATCGGGACAGGTGCAAGGCCAGGCTCGGCTGATGCGCGCGGTGCTTATGGCACTTGTTGCAGTGTAGCCGAAACATTATTATTATTTATTGCGTCGCAAATTCAAGTTTTTAAATGAAACAAACGGCTGCTTTTGGGTGAACACAAAATCTAACGGAACTTATCCAGTCCGATCTGGCAGCTTTGCAATGTTCCCCACCTTTTTAGCAGAGAGCTTTTGTCTGTAGCAGCCAATAGCTGGGCGCGGCGGAACTCGCAAATTCGTAATTTGCAATGTGACCGCATTCACTTGGCGAAAGGTAAAAAAGCGCGATTTTGAGTGCTTTGGTATTTTTACTTGAAAACTGATAAGTACACACTTACAATTTGAATCTGATTTTTGTAAAATTTGGTGCAAGACGGGCCATTTTTCAAAAGAATTTTTTGTGGCGAAACGGCTGGAGCTAGTTTATATATTTAAATGACATTTAATAAGGTAACATTTAGTCATTTTTTCTAAAAATGTTTTATGGAAAAATGTGCACATGTATAGAGGAGTTATATGGAATCTCCTGTGGCCCCTCCAAATAAAGTTGATTTGCGGTGTAGATCCTTACTGTCCACAGAATCGTCCGATACGAAAACCAAAATATGCATTAAATAAGGAATAATTGGCCGCAAGTATCACCATGGAGTTTTTATTTTTTTAATGTTTTTTCGATTTTTTATGAAAGTTTGAAGTCAAAAATTTATTTTTTGACAAAAAAAAATAAAAATATTGTTAAATAAAAAATATAATATAATATAAAAATACATTTAAATAAAACCCGACGGTGATACCTGAAGAATTAGTTGCAGAAGCTGTGTGCGAAATTTTAAAACGATTGGTCAAGTAGATTTTTAGTAATCGTGTACACCGACTTTGAAAATGACACTTTTCAGGGGAGCGCTTTAAAGTTTGGACTGCCAATACATCGAACATAGAATGACCTTCGTTCAACTAACCATTATTCGTTATTTTTGCTTCGATCGATGTCAAATTTGGACTTTATGTTCTTAAGATGTTAGGTATTCGTAAAAAAATATATTTAAAAAAAAACGAAAAAAAATTTAAAAAATATAACAAATATTCGCTTGGAGACACGCCGTTAGAGATGGATAGCAAGGCGGGTCTGTACCTCCTGATGCAGACACTGCTGCCTCCCGCCGAGACCGTGGTGCCCCACATACCGAGAGTGCAACACACCGCGCGCACACTGCCCATACCGGTGGGCCGGTCAAAGCGGGATAAGGAGGAGAATCTCTTGGGCTTCAAAAAGACACCGACTTCATGGCGCAGTTGGTAAATGTTAATTATAGTAATTGTTTTCGGGTAAAAATACAAAATTTCAAATGAAACAGTACGGATTCAAAGTATTATTTTACTGACCCAACTGGAGCTTGCATCGATCCCTCAAGTTCTGCTTGAAGGCCACCCGGGACTTTCATATCGAACTGTGCCTAATTTGTGAGAATGCCGTGTTGCCAAGGATACGACAAAGGAGCGTCGCGTCTACGTCTTGCCCACGGTGAAGATTGAAAAGATCGACGAGGGCTACGAGAAGCCCCAGATCAGGGCGCCCAAGTTGTACCGTCCACCGACGCGCGTTTATTGATAAAAAAAAAATTGATGGTTTAATTTATAAGATTGTATGGAACGATTTGGACCATGGACTATATTTGAAAACATCTGCGATTAGAAACGAAGTGTCCTGCTTTAATGAGCATTCGATCGCAAGCAAATATTTATTGGTGAACAAAAATAAAAATTAAACAAACGAATTAATTTTTGCCTTAGTATTCAGTATTAAGGGTATTTAAATGATGTTTTAAAAAATAATCGATATTATAAAAAAAGCGTATCGATGTATGATATTTTCCGGAAACATCGATACATCCATAATAACGATGTATCGTTAAAGCTCTTCCGCCAAAACCACTTTTTTTTCGCGGGGAGAAGCCGAGTGGAAAAGCCATTCTACAATCGCAATGGATTCCAACGCGGACGATCAACGTTTACAGCAAGGAGTGGCTGAGCGGGATGAGTTACTCTGCACGCTGGTCGAGATTCTCCGGCGCCACGTGCCGGGCTTGCAGCGCGTGCTACAAAGCATGAACAACCTGCTGCAGGACAGGTGGCTCGCGCCACGAAATATTGGCATGGGTTAATAAGCTATGAGAAGATGTCTGTGACCCAGATTATTCCTGTAGAAAAGCTAATCAAAGGTCGGTTCCAGGAGAATTAACCAGATACAAGAGTTGCAGGACAGAATACAGGAAAGGAGAACAATTTTTATTTAAATAAGTGACGCGATTTGAATAATTTTATTCAAATCTTCTCTCGCTTCTCATCGCTCTTTCGCTTCTCATCTTTCTCTCATTTTGTGTTTATGTTGTGTTAATTTTAACCAAATAAAAAATTTATTTTTCGTTGTTTTCAATTGTGGTATGTTTGTCCAAAATTGTACAAATTAAAAAAAAAAAAAAAAACAGGGCTTTGCGATAATGCCGTGTTGCCGAAGAATACGACAAAGGAGCGTTGCGTCTACCGCTTGCCTGCGGTAAAGAGTGAACAGATAGACGAGGGGTACGAGAAGGCGCTCATCTTTCCTAGGCCCAAACAGCGGCAGCCCAGGGCGCCTATTCAAATCTTCTCTCGCTTCTCATCGCTCTTTCGCTTCTCATCTTTCTCTCATTTTGTGTTTATGTTGTGTTCATTTTAACCAAATAAAAAATTTATTTTTCGTTGTTTTCAATTGTGGTATGTTTGGTCAAAATTGTACAAATTAAAAAAAAAAAAAAAAAAACAGGGCTTTGCGATAATGCCGTGTTGCCGAAGGATACGACAAAGGAGCGTCGCGTCTACGCCTTGCCCACGGTAAAGATTGAAAAGATCGACGAGGGCTACGAGAAGCCCCTGATCTTCCCAGGCCCAAGCAGCGGCAGCCCAGGGCGCCTAAAGTCTACCGTCCGCCGACTCGCGTGCAGCCGGAGCGAGCGCGAGCGCTGCGCCATGTGTTCGAATATCAAAATGCAGTTACAAAATAAGGCATTTCAAATAATATTCTATACATTTTATGGATTTAGAAAATATTTTCTTATTATAAGAAAAGTTTTTCCTTCTTTTAAGAAAATTATTTCTTATTT
>VNJO01008429.1:0-59094 GCA_008042535.1 Drosophila tani
TTATTTCTTTTTCCAAGAAAATAATTTCTTCATTTAGAAAAATCTTTCCAAGGCCCAAGCAACGGCAGCCCAGGGCGCCCAAGGTGTACCGTCCGTCGACGCGCGTGCAGCCGGAGAGAGCGCGAGCGCTGCGCCATGAATATCAAAATGCAGTTACAAAATAAGGCATTTTAAATAATATTCTATACATTTTATGGATTTAGAAAGTATTTTCTTATTATAAGAAATGTTTCCTTTTAAGAAAATTATTTCTTATTTTAAAAAGCTTTTATTTCTTTTTTCAAGAATATAATTTCTTCATTTAGGAAAATCTTTCCAAGGCCCAAGTAGCGGCAGCCCAGGGCGCCTAAAGTCTACCGGCCGCCGACTCGCGTGCAGCCGGAGCGAGCGCGAGCGCTGTGTTCGAATATCAAAATGCAGTTACAAAATAAGGCATTTTAAATAATATTCTATAGATTTTATGGATTTAGAAAATATTTTCTTATTATAAGAAATGTTTCCTTTTAAGAAAATTATTTCTTATTTTAAAAAGCTTTTATTTCTTTTTCCAAGAAAATAATTTCTTCATTTAGGAAAATCTTTCCAAGGCCCAAGCAGCGGCAGCCCAGGGCGCCTAAAGTCTACCGGCCGCCTAAAGTCTACCGGCCGCCGACTCGCGTGCAGCCGGAGCGAGCGCGAGCGCTGTGTTCGAATATCAAAATGCAGTTACAAAATAAGGCATTTTAAATAATATTCTATACATTTTATGGATTTAGAAAATATAAATGTTTCCTTTTAAGAAAATTATTTCTTATTTTAAAAGGCTTTTATTTCTTTTTCCAAGAAAATAATTTCTTCATTTAGGAAAATCTTTCCAAGGCCCAAGCAGCGGCAGCCCAGGGCGCCTAAAGTCTACCGTCCGCCGACTCGCGTGCAGCCGGAGCGAGCGCGAGCGCTGCGCCATGTGTTCGGACATAAAATTAATAGCTCTAAGTATGAAGTATGAGAATCGCAGAGAGGGGCACGAAGTAAGAAGCTTGAGAAAGGCTAAGTAGGAAGTATGAGAATCGCAGAGAGGGGCGCTAAGTATTTTTACTGAGAATGTAAGATAATTTATGAGACGCGCAAATAATATTATTTTTATTTAAACTTTAATTCAGTGTTTTTTATTTTTTCCTGAAGAATTTTGATCCCAATATATTTTTTTTCGATGCTCTCTCATTGGACAAACTTTGTTGCTCAGTGCCAGCGATGGCGAAGAATGGCGCGATTGGGGGATATGTCGTAGACTCTATTTATTTGGCCGCTTATTTTTAGCCCTGTCCATTTCGGAAGTCGCCGAGCGTCGACTATATCCATATAATATATATAAGTCCACATTGTGGATATCAATTGGGGAACAAGATTGAATGAAAAATTAATATGGTAAGATATCAAAAATACGTCGATCTTTGCCGGATATAATATTAAATGCCCAAAGATAGGCTGCAAGTAATTGAAGCAGCATTGCCAGTTGGGTTAAATTGATATTTATCTATAATAAATAATAATTTTTCAATACTCTGGGCACATTCTTAACTTTATTTCGATAAAAAAAAAATTATTTGTACAAAGTGTCGTTTTTTTTTGTTTGCCTTTTTTTTGTTTTCATTTGAGATCTTTTTAGTGCTTCAGGCGGTACTCATAGCCACCGTTCGAAGCATATCCACCAGATTTGTGTCCCGAACCGTAGCTAGATCCGTGACCAGATCGCAGGCCAGATCCTTGGAGAGAACCATGGCTGGAACCAGAGCCATATCCGTGGCTAGATCCCTGGCTAGCGGAGTAGCCGCCGGATCCATGGTTGGATCCCGAGAAGCTCACATGAGAGACGGCTGGAGCGGCATAGCTCTTCCTGGAGGCCACAGGGGCGGAGTAGGAGCCATGGGAGACAGATGGTGCAGCATAGGATCCATGGGAGGCGGCTGGTGCGGAATAGGATGATCCATGAGAGGCGGCTGGTGCGGAGTAGGATCCATGGGAGGCGGCTGGTGCGGAATAGGAGGATCCAACAGAACTATAACTAGTCTGGGAGGCAGCTGGGGCCAGATACTGTCTGGAAGGAGCGGCCACGGGTGCGGAGTAGCTAGTATGAGAGGCAGCTGGGGCGGAATAGGAGCCATGGGAAGATCCTCCCGAGGAGTACGAGCCATGGGAAGCACCTCCCGAAGAGTACGAGCCATGGGAAGCTCCTCCCGAGGAGTACGAGCCATGGGACACGGCAGGGGCAGCATAGCTCTTCCGGGAAACGGCAGGAGCAGAGTAACTGCTATGAGACGAAGCAGCTGGAGCCAGATACTGCCTGGAGGGAGCGGCCACAGGAGCCGAGTAGCTGGTGTGAGAGGCGGCAGGAGCAGAGTACGATCCATGCGATGCTCCCGAGGAGTACGACGAGCCACCGGATGAGCCACCTGATGAGCTGTAACTAATCTGGGAGGCAGCAGGCGCCAGATACTGCCTGGAAGGGGCAGCTGCCACCACCGAGTGACTCTTCCTGGCATAGGAAGCAGCCGCCGGGGCGGCATAGGACCCGGAGGAGCTAGAGGCCGCCGCATGGTAGCCGCTCTGGGCACCCACCTTGGGCGGCAAGTAGGAGTTGCTCAGCGGGGTGGCCAAACCCACGGAGGCCAAGGCCAGAATCAGAACGGCAAAGGAGCGCTGAAAGTAAATTAATTAAATAAATCAATTAATTAAAATTGAATTTATAAAGGCACTTGCCATTAAACCAAGTTAATGTATAAATAAAGACAAGGAAAAAATAGAAAGGTAGCACTCGCAAGTGCATTAATCACTAAAGAACATCTTGCATTAATTAAAAATTATATAGAAAAAAAGTAAGAAGCCTTAGCTCACCATCTCGATAGATTCTTTGTTTCTTAAGCTTTTCTAGCCACTGTCTCGGCGTTGGGGGTTTTTCGGAACTGATGCCACAGCAGCCGCTGGCCGACACTTTTATAGGAGACCCCGGACAATGGTTTCGCAGGTGAGTACGTATCTTCCAATACTCCAATCTTCCAATCCCCCCAAGACGCAAACACAAAGCAAAAAAAAAAAAGAATTGAATCGCTCTGGCAACAAATAAAGCAAAAGCCACAATATTAGAACGCATAGTTATTTTTTTGGTGCTGATCATCATCAACGTACCTAGTTTCAGCTCACACTGAGCTGCAAGTTTTGGTGATGGGAAAGAAAAAAAGCTGCTATAGGATATTAAATATTATTTAAAAAAAAGCTGACGGTGATACCTGGAGAATTAGTTGCATTTGGTCAAGTAGATTTTTAGTAATCGTGTACACCGACTTTGACTTTATATATATACATAGAATGACCGCCGTTCAACTAACCATTACTTCGTTATTTTTGCTCCGATCAATGTCAAAAAAAAATAAAAAAAAATAATACAAAATTAAAAAAAAAATCGCTTGGAGAGACGCCGCCGGAGGTGGATAGCAAGGCGGGTGTGTACCTCCTGATGCAGACACTGCTGCCGCCCGCCGAGACCGTGGTAGTCCGCCTTCCGAGAGTGCAACGCACCGCGCGCACACTGCCCATACCGGTAGGCCGGTCAAAGCGGGATGAGGAGGAGAATCTCTTTGGCTTTAACAAGACACCGACTTCATGGCGCAAATCGCGGGCCAGCTACGGACACTTGTTAATTATAGTAATTCTTTTCGGGTAAAAGTACAACATTTCAAATGGAACAGTACGGATTCAAAGTATTATTTTACTGACCCAACTGGAGCTTGCATCGATCCCTCAAATTCTGCTTGGAGGCCACCCGGGACTTTCATATCGAACTTTGCCCAATTTGCGATAATGCCGTGTTGCCGAAGGATACGACAAAGGAGCGTCGCGTCTACGCCTTGCCCACGGTAAAGATTGAAAAGATCGACGAGGGCTACGAGAAGCCCCTGATCTTCCCAGGCCCAAGCAGCGGCAGCCCAGGGCGCCTAAAGTCTACCGTCCGCCGACTCGCGTGCAGCCGGAGCGAGCGCGAGCGCTGCGCCATGTGTTCGAATATCAAAATGCAGTTACAAAATAAGGCATTTCAAATAATATTCTATACATTTTATGGATTTAGAAAATATTTTCTTATTATAAGAAAAGTTTTTCCTTCTTTTAAGAAAATTATTTCTTATTTTAAAAAGCTTTTATTTCTTTTTCCAAGAAAATAATTTCTTCATTTAGAAAAATCTTTCCAAGGCCCAAGCAACGGCAGCCCAGGGCGCCCAAGGTGTACCGTCCGTCGACGCGCGTGCAGCCGGAGAGAGCAAGGGTATAAAAATTAATAGCTCTAAGTATGAAGTATGAGAATCGCAGAGAGGGGCACGAAGTAAGAAGCTTGAGAAAGGCTAAGTAGGAAGTATGAGAATCGCAGAGAGGGGCACGAAGTAAGAAGCTTGAGAAAGGCTAAGTAGGAAGTATGAGAATCGCAGAGAGGGGCGCTAAGTATTTTTACTGAGAATGTAAGATAATTTATGAGACGCGCAAATAATTTTATTTTTATTTAAACTTTAATTCTGTGTTTTTTATTTTTTCCTGAAGAATTTCGATCCCAATATATATTTTTTTTGATACTCTCTCATTGGACAAACTTTGTTGTTCAGTGCCAGCGATGGCGAAGAATGGCGCGATTGGGGGATATGTCGTAGACTCTATTTATTTGGCCGCTTATTTTTAGCCCTGTCCATTTCGGAAGTCGCCGAGCGTCGACTTGCGAGTAATTAATGATGTGCCAGTGCGAAGTTCGCGGGTAATCCAAGCCTGATCCAAGCCCAAGAGCTGCTAACGGTTCGCGGATTGTGTTGGATTGAGTACGGAATCGGAATCGGGCGAGAAGCCCGCCCGCATCTAAAAGCAACCATTACTCACCACACACATTAATTATAATCCACACCGACATCGGGCTTAATGGTCGGGGCCCCGGCCCCTCGAGTGTTTATGTCTTTTGCGTGCGTTTATATAATTAAAACGAAATGCTAAGGGAAGAGGAATTAACAACAAACAAATAAAAAACATTAAAAAAATCACAAACAACTGGGAATCAATGATTGTGGAAGTTAAAAATACCCTTGCAAGTCTTTATAGTCAGGCGATTTGCATAAAAATGATCAAAGTCATTGCGGGGAATTTGCTGATGCGAAATATTTGTGGTCATAACAGTTCTAGAAGCCAGGTTGTTATCATAAGCTCTCAATTTACTACCTGTTTCTTCTGTCTTTTCTCCAAACGGGAATAATAGGAAGGAGAAACAATACTCGATATAAAAGAAGATGCGGTAATAAATATATAAATCTTGAAGTAATAATTCTTTCACTTTCCATTATTCAAAAACATTATTTGTATAAATTCTTTATGGAATATCTTATTGAGTTATAATTAATTGCCTTTTAAAGCTAATATACCCGCTTCGAGAGAAGAAAGAAGAGAAAAAAAGCAATTTATTTTTTGCACCTTCGAGGTGCGTAGTTGAAAAAGGTGAATAGTCAATTGGGATGGGATGGGGATTGGCCTGGGAACTCGGTTTTGGCTGAAAGAGTTTTCTCAGATCAGTTTGATTTTGGCTTTTGACTGAACTGGAAGCTTCAGAATTTAATTGGGGTTTACTAAAGAGTGCCAGGATTTTTTATATATCTGAAAAAATCAATTTGTAGAAGGTATAAGAAATCTGTACTAGCTACTGAAGCGATAATATAAATTGCAAGGAATAAAAAATATTAAAATAATCCTTGATTATTATTATTTGATCCTTTAAAGGCAACCCAATTTAGTTTTCTTTTTTTTGGTTTCTTTTTTCAATAATTTTTTTTTAATATTTATACATAATTTCGATTAATTCGATATGATTAATAAATGTCCATAAAATAATTAAATACAAGGCAAAGGCATATTTTATATAGGAAATCTCCAGGGCATAAATTAAGATTACAAATTGTTTGATAACAAATTCGATTAAATAATTAAATTAAAGACAAAGGCATACATTTATTTAAATATAATCCAATTAATTAAATAAAAGTCAAAGGTATATTTTATTTTAAAATACTTCAGGGCATAAATTTAGATTAATACATTTTTGATAACAAATTCGAATTATAATAATTAATAATTTAATTATAGGCAAAGGAATATAAATTTTTTAATATAATCCACGGGAAATATGGTTTTCTTTCCAGTTTAAGATTATAATCACTCAAAGAAATTATTTACCTCTACAAAAATATTTAGGCCTATCGAAAAATTCTTACATTCTTATATTTCTAGAGCTTTTTCTTCAAAAAATTACCAATTTCACTTGAGAATAAAAAGGACCAAATAGAAATGAGAGAATTCGATGGCAAAACATTAAATTAAAAAGGGATAATAATTTTTTTCGAAAGTGTACTTCAGAATAAAAACTGTAACCGTCCCACTTATCCGCGTAGAGAAAGCTACTTTTCCAGATCGTCGACACATTTTAAAAGATTTTCATTAAACAAAATTCTTAATTAAAACTAAAATTAAAATCCCTTGAAGTGTATCCTGAATCCTACTTCCTTAGCCTTGCCTTCTGGGCCATATCCTTGTCGATGGCCACAAAGAGAATGTTGTGCTTGCTAACCACAGGCTTGGCATCCATCTTCTCCTCGTCGTGCCGCACCTGGAGGGTGTCCGAGTCCAGGGTGATGGTCCCCACCAGCTGGCCGGGCTTCAGGTAATAGTTCTGGCCCAGCGCGGTGGGTCGGTGTTCGGTGACGAAGTGATACCTCATGGGCTCCACCTCCTCGATGATCAGCTTGGGTCGGGTCGGTTGGGCGCCACTGGAGGCTATTAAAACCGAAATAAAGACGAATATCCACTGGGAGTGCATGCTGGAGCCTGGTGCCTGCTGCTGGCGTGTTCGAAATGCAATCCGGATTTGCCTGGAGGCATTCTTTTATATCCTGAGCTCTGGGATTCATTCTGGACATGCAGGAAGAGAGCTCTCTCCGCGATCGCCGCTGCCGCTCTTCGATTTTTAGCTGGCCCGTTTTGGGCATAACAAGTTTTTTTGGACATTAACCCGATTTCGATTTCGCACTAAATGTATGCATGCTTATATATAAATATATATTGTGTATATCCGAGTGTATATAATGCACACACGCCATTCCATTCACAACACAAAACGGAGAAACAGAAATGCAAATTTTCTGCTGTCTTCTGTTTTGGCCATAACACCCGTTTTGGCCAGATGTGCATATAATATCCGTATGGGGTAGAGAGTAACTCACGGAGCCAGTGGCTAGATCTGGGATCTGCTTTTAATGGCAAATTAATGTTTGCTAGTTTCGTTTATTTATCATTCTGCTCGATATATACTTATTTATGAGTTCTTGATTTGCCAGAATGAAGTCTTTATCGATATGTGAGTATGTATGTTTTAGGGAAAGAGTTTGAACGGTTTGAGAGTAATAAAAGTTGCACAAAGCTTTTAATTTGTTAAAGAAGACTGTTTAATTAGCTGTGATCTTGTGATTTTATGATATGTTTTTTGAAGATTTTAGAGAGTTAATAAAATTTACAGTTTGATGCTCCCTTTAAAGTTTACTTTGAAGTGTATTTCTAGTTAGGCATTGTCTCCTTAAGATTTATTAAGTTTAACTTACTTCAACAAGAAATAAGGAAAACTTCAGGAAATCAAAGAGGTCACACAATAGCTGGCAATCAGTCTCGTTCTGAGTCTTCAATGAGTTCCGGATTGATCAGACATTGATTAATGGTTTCCGACGGACCTCGCAGCTTTGTTCCTGATGAGAAAGATATAGTCCTCCTGTCCAGGAAGAAGAAAACCTTGTGAATAAGCGATTAATGATTGGGATCTGGGTCTAGAAAAGCTTCTGATAAATTAATAAATAATAAATTAATAAGTAAATAAAATAAGATTCGGATATACATAGTCATCCTCTAAGATAGACCGATATAAAATATAATCCAACTACTATAATCTATCCTTGTTAAGCATATAATTAGATTTAAGATAAAAAGCTTTCTATCGGTGCAAAAACCATTAAGAAATCCATAAGTGTAAAATGTCTTCTTCAACAGAGTTCATAATTACATAATTTCCTTGGGTTTTTAGCTAGAATCAGTTGGGAATTCTAGCTTTTTTCTAGTGAAGTTCCCTCAGAATCTATCTTCTGTAAATAATGCTCAGTAGTTAAGCATACTTTTAGGACGTGTATCTTATTTGTTTTCTCAAAGTAACTAATAATTATAATTAACTGGAATTCTGATTAAAATATGTATGTGTCATACCCCAGTCCAACCATTTGCCAGTGTGGTTGTGTTTTTTATGTAATCTTTTAAAATTGATCAATTAAATAAAAAACTTAATATTCTTTCTTTAGCACATTATAATCGTATTTATTGTTACAAAAAAAAAGGTTTCGTTTTATGATTAGTATCGTTTTGGAGTCACAGTCTCTCTCTAGTAAACGTATCCACCGTTGGAACCGTACACGGTGCCCGAGGATCCGGAGGAGTAGCTGCTGGGGGCCGAGTAGCTGGACACAGCCGGGGCGGAGTAGGTCTTGGCGGTGTAGCTGGACACAGCAGGAGCAGAGTAGCTGGACACGGCAGGGGCGGAGTAGGACACAGCCGGGGCCGAGTAGGTCTTGACCACAGCGGGAGCAGAATAGCTCTTTACCACAGCCGGGGCAGTGTAGCTGGACACAGCTGGGGCGGAGTAGGAGACGGCGGGAGCGGAGTAGGTCTTGACCACAGCAGGGGCGGAGTAGGACTTAGTCACCACGGGGGCGGTGTAGGCCTTGGTCACCACGGGGGCGGAGTAGGAGACAGCGGGGGCGACGTAACTCTTGACCACAGCGGGAGCAGTGTAGCTGGACACGGCAGGAGCAGAGTAGGAGACCGAAGGAGCAGAGTAGCTCTTTACCACAGCGGGAGCAGAGTAGGACTTGGTCACCACGGGTGCGGAGTAGGACACAGAAGGAGCAGAGTAGGTCTTGACCACAGCGGGGGCCGAGTAGCTGGACACAGCCGGAGCGGAGTAGGTCTTGACCACGGGAGCCACGTAGGAAGCAGCGGGCTGCTCGTAGGTCTCCTCGGCGGCAGTCTCGGCGGCGTAAGAGGCGGTCTCAGCAGCGGCAGCAGCGGGAGCGGCATAGGACTCGCTGGTGTAGGAGGCAGCTGGGGCGGAGTAGGACTCGCTGGTGTAGGAGGCAGCGGGGGCGGAGTAGGACTCGGCCTCGTAGGTGGAGGCGGCAGCCGGAGCCTCGTAGGTCTCAGAGGCGGCGGCCACAACGGGAGCGGCCTGGTAGGACTCGTAGCTGCTGGAGGCGGCCCCAGAGCGAGGAGGCAGGTAGGTGTTGGCCAGGTGGCTGACATCGGCCGAGGCCACAGCCAAGAGGGCGAGCGAGAGGACAGCGAAGAATTTCTGGAGAGAAGAGGAGAGAAAATTGAGATTAAATGGAGTTCTTGGGAGGAGGATCTCTTTTGGGAGGAATGGGAGGAATCTCTAATAGTAAGGACTTGGTAATCCTCTCTGGCGGAGCTAGAGCTTACCATGTTGCTGGGTTCGGAGTTAGGAGAACACTAGTACCTGCTGGACCGCGTTCCAACCTATTTATAGCCCCCGAAAATGTCTGGCCAACTTGATACACGAATGTCAAAAGGCGCTGGCTAAGCTGACAAAAAACCAGAACAAGCTCGCGAAGCCACAGAACAGAAAGCCACACGAACTATATTGCCGTCGAAAATAAAAGCGACATAATAATAATGAAGCATTTCGTCCGCGGAGCTCATTAGTCGCCCATAATATTCCGACTTTTCTCCGTTCTCCTCGTTCCACTCCCCCGATCTCCGATCCCCTGATAGATTCCCCCATTCCGATTCCAAATCCGATTCCGATACCCCGAGAGATCGCGACGATAGGCGGTAGAAATGCTATACATGAGGAATGGCCAAAACTCGTTATTGGGGTCCATTCATAAGTCGGTTCCGTCAGTTACTTACTCATCCATCAAGGCCCAGGCCAGACAAAGCCCACTTCGTCTCAGAAGAAGAGCTCTCTGGCCGAGTTCTAAGCGGTGTTACCTCATTAATCACAAATCGGGGAATAACCCGGGAAAACAATGGCTTACAAGGCGGGAAAATTGGCTTGGCCCGCGGATATCCGTCTACTGGGAATCGCCACCTTCAAAATAAATAACTTGGAGCCATTCAAGCAAATGAAATTTGAAGAAATTGACGTTCAATATTCTCTTTTCAATTAATAACATTAACTATGGCCACCTGCGGTGTTACCATATCCTTGGAATTCATTATGTTAAAAGTTCAAGGACCTGGTCGATTTTCGATTAATTTTATTACATCAATCGATAAATTAGAAAAAAAATTATTTTAAGCTTATAAAAAATGTTTAGATGTTGGTGAAAGTTAAACAACTATATTATAATTATTATAATGTTTACAAAAAGTAGACTTAAGTTTAATAAACACTTTAAACTTAAAGCTTTCTGTGTAAACATAAGTCTAATTTTTGTATAAATTATAATTGCTTAACATCTAGATATTTATTTACTAAATCTTTATTCAAATTAAAGGAAAATTCTTTATAATTTAAATTTACAAATATCTAAACAACTTTTTTGCAGCCAATCAAAATATACATAAATAAAAATACAAAAATAAAGCTCCTTTTAAATGCCAAGGAGGAATGTAGCCACTCACCAGATCAATGACTCTTGGATTTATGTTTCAGCCAAAGATCTATAAATTTCACCAGGCAAGAAATGCAATTGTATCTTATTTGTGATTTATAATAACGTACTAAAACCGCTTTCAAATAATTTGCCAAGTAATTTATTATTAAGCAAAGTCAAATGGAGATTGATAATAGATTCAGGGAGTTTTTATTTATTTATATTTATAAATAAGATTACCAAAATAGTTATGGAAGAGAGAGGCTTAGGTTATTCTTTAAGTCTCGATAGGTCCCGATAAATTCGATAGATTTATTAGTTATCCCTTTAAATGTCGATAAATCCCGATAATTCCGATAGATTTATCACACTGCCAGTGGCGCGTGAGAAGTTGCGCGTCTCAAAAGTCAACTTTCCTTCCTTGTTAATTAAGTATTCAAATGAAGACGCCTCTCTATGTATGTGATTTTTTATAACAAAACACTTTATTGGTTAACAAAAGCGTAACAAAAATTGTATAAGAAAAAAAATGGTGCTAAAAATTGGCTACGTAACATTAAGTTCAGATGGAATCCGATGCCGGATGCTGGGTCCCCAACTCGATGCGAGTTCGGACCTCCGCCGGGGTCCGTTCACGGGCATCCTTCTAGAGTTCTCCTAGTACAGGTATCCGCCGTTGGCGGCGTAGCTGGTCCCAATCTCCACGGGAGCGGGAACAGGAGCGGGAACGGGAGCGGGAGCGGGAGCAGGAGCGGAGTAGGTCACCTGCTGCTGCACCGCCGGCTGGGAGTACTGGACAATGGGTTGGGGCTGCTGCACCTGCTGCACTTGCTGCACTTGCTGCGTCTGCTGGACATGGTGGACTTCCTGAACCTGCTGCACTTCCTGAACCTGCTGCACCTGCTGGACTTGGACAGCGGTAGGCTGCGAGTACTGGATAGGTTGGGGCTGCTGGACATGCTGCACCTGCTGCACTTGCTCCTGAACCTGCTGGACTTGAACAGGGGCTGGTGGTGCGGGCACAAAGGACTGCTGCAGCTGCACGGGTGCGGGCGCCGGAATGGACACGGGCACAGGAGCGGGAGCCGAGGAGATGACAATGGGTGCTGGGGCAGGAGCTGGTGCCGACACCTGGACGGGAGCTGGGAGCTGAGGAGCCTGGTAGGCGTAGCCACTATACTGCGGCTGTTGGACGGTCTGCTGAACGGGCTCTGGGATCGATTCCTGGACAGGAGCGGGAGCGGTGTAGGTCTGCTGGACCTGGACTGGAGCGGGAGCGGAGTAGGTTTGCTGGACCTGGACAGGAGCGGGAGCAGAGTAGGTCTGTTGGACAGGAGCAGGAGCGGTGTAAGTCTGCTGAACCTGGACAGGAGCAGGAGCGGAGTAAATCTGTTGAACCACTGGAGCTTGGTGGATCACTTCCTGAACCACTGGAGCCTGCTGCTGAACCACTTCCTGCACGACTGGAGCCTGATGAACCACGGGAGCGGGTGCTGAGTAAGTCTGCTGGACGACAGGAGCCTGCTGCTGTACGACTTCCTGGACTGCGGGAGCTTGGTGAACCACTTCCTGGACGACTGGAGCGGGTGCTGAGTAAGTCTGCTGAATCACTGGAGTCTGCTGGACAACTTCCTGGACCACAGGAGCTTGCTGAATCACAGGAGCAGGAGCTGGGTAGGAGTAGGTCTGCTGGACATGAGCGGGAGCGGTGTAGGTCTGCTGTTCCTGGACGGGAGCAGGAGCGGAGTAAGTCTGCTGAACCTGGACTGGAGCAGGGGCAGAGTAGGTCTGCTGTTCTTGGACAGGAGCAGGAGCGGTGTAAGTCTGTTGGATTTGGACAGGTGCAGGGGCAGTGTAAGTCTGCTGAACCTGGACAGGAGCAGAGTAAGTTTGCTGGACAGGAGCAGGGGCAGAGTAGGTCTGCTGCACCACCTGGTGCTGCTCATGGACCACGGGCACTGGAACTGCAACCGGAGCAGGAGCAGGAGCGGCAACCGGGGCAGGTACAGAGTAGGTCTGTTGGACCTGGACAGGAGCGGGAGCGGTGTAAGTCTGCTGGACAGGAGCGGGAGCAGAGTAAGTCTGCTGTTCCTGGACTGGAGCAGGAGCGGTGTAAGTCTGCTGGACAGGAGCAGGAGCAGTGTAGGTGGTGGTCACGGTCTGCTCCTGCTGGGGGGCAATGGTCTCCACCACGGGCTCGGGAGCGGGCACAAACTGCTGGACGGGAGCAGGCGGCAGATAGGCGTTCCTCACCGCCGTCTGGGTGGCCACAATGGGCTTGGGCGCCTCATAGATCACCTGGGGGGCGGGCAGGTTGATCTCCACGGGAGCGGGAGCGGGGGCAGGAGCAGAGATCACCACGGGGGCGGGAGCGGGGGCAGGAGCTGGAGCTTGGTACTGCTGCTGCTGGACTTCCTGCACTTGCTGAACCTGCTGCACTTGCTGGATCTGCTGGACCTGCTGCTGCTGTCCCCCGGACTGAATGGTGAAGCTGGCCAGCGGGATGGAGGCCTGGATGGACTCCACATGATGGGCCTGGATCTGCGGCTGTAGCTGATGGAGCACCTGCTGCAGCTGGGGCTGCAGCACCTGCTTGAAAGTGGGGGCCTGGGATACCTCCTTCACTGGGAGCGGCGGCAGATACTGGGCACCGGGACGAGCTTGGGCCACGCCTGCCAGGCACATAGCGAGAACGACAAGGGCAAAGGGTTTCTGGAAGGGCACAATCACAGGTCACAATGGGTTTAGGTCACTCAAAAAAATAAATAAAAAATCATTATTGGATGCTCGACGATGGCCACTTACCATCTTCACTGGGGTCACGAGCGAACTGGAGGCAGAGGTGCACCGGGCGAACGAGAGCGATTAACTGATGACCAGCTTGGAGACGAGTCTGCATTTATAGTTGGCCGAGCTGCCCCCCTTAATTGGTGCGATCCGCCAGGTGTCCACGCGGGGAATGCTAATGCAGAGGGCCAACAATGAAATCATGCAAAACACATCTCATTTCGCAGCGGATTCGGTTTGGATTTGGCCAAGAGCCGACAGCTGCTGCTTACCCATTGAAATCTTTTATGTGCATTTTTAATTTCTTTGAGAGGACCTCTCTGTGGGTCGATAAATATTTATTTTGAGCTGGAAATCCTATTAAATTTGTCATGGGGTGGGATTTATTAAAGTATATAAATAATAATAATGTAATTATAATTTTAGCGGATGTATCTGTATTTATTCGGGAGATAAAACTTTAATCCGGTGAAGATTCTAATGATTCTCCTAATATCTTAAATTATTTAAGGCTTAAAAGCTGATAAAAGATCATTAAAACCTCTTTAAAAATTGATTTTAATATCCAAGAAATGTTTATAATACCCACAAGTTATTATCTGATTAATAATAATAACAAAATCCATTTAGGTTAATATTTTATAATTTTTAATTCCGCTTTTCTTGCAGTGCCTCTGGCCAAAGTTAAACAAAGCTAAAAGACAAATCACTGGGCGTTCGAAAAGTGAATAAATATTGATCAATCGCTAGTTGCATGGACTTGTGTCCACCTGGCACCAATTGACACCTTGGCCTGACAGGCCATTGATCCCAGGATGAGCCCAATAAGCCAGAGGATGAGAACAGAGTGAGTTTTTCGAGGGAGTATTTGGGAGTATTTTCCTCATTAAAAATGTTGTAAATACTTTATAATTTGCATTAATCTTTTAACATTTCCTTAATTAAATCATATATATATATTATTATATATTAAATATATCATATATTATTTATATACTTTATATTATTTTTTTATAATATTTAGAACAGGTTTTTTCAGGTATTTCATTGATTTTAACTAAAAGAAACAGGAGCTTCCTGAAATAAATTTTAAGGGAACTTATTATTTTCAAAGTTTTAACTATAATATGCATTATTTATTTATTTTATTTAGAAGAGGTCTTTAAAGGTATTTCAATGATTGTAATTAAAAGAAACAAAATCTCCCTAAAAGTAGATTTAAGGAAACTCTTTCATTATTTTCAATGATTGTAATAAAAAGACAAAAATATATAAGCTATACTTTATTCTTAATAATACTTATTTTATTTTAAATAACATATTTATTATTCATTTGTATTAATATTTATTAAATTATTAAATATAAAGTGTAGTTGCTCAATATTTCTATTTATATTTAAACATTTTAAATATAGAAAGATACAACCATTTCCATAAATTATAAAACCTTTCTCTCACCTCAACAATAATCACTAAATCTAAATAAATAAATTAAAGCATAATAAAGCACAAATAAATACAAATATAATTATGAATAAACACAACATAAGTCATAGTAATAAACACATTATTTAATGCCAGCGATTAGCCAAGTGTTTAATCTTAAAACTCACACCGACTTTCGCCCATTGTCTTGGCTCAAACTTTGGTATTTATAGGCAGATGCTTATCGGGATGACCAGCACTACTAGGTAGGTTTCCCAACCGATTGCCCAGCTGGATGAGATCTTGGAGAGCACAGAGCACAGCCAGTGGCAGGCAGAGGCATGTGCCCAACCTTCGGAGGCCCCAATGGGGCCATAAGTTATGGTCAATCAAGGGCCACCGATTGTTCGGTGGGAGATCGTGATCGCGGTTATTCATAAATGCACAGAAAACAAAATAATAATAAAATAAAATATAAATATAAAATATAAATATAAAATAAAGACAAAATTAGTTATTTTATATTTTATTTTTATTAAAGGTCATGAAAACCTTTTTTGAGCTTAAACAAGTTATATTAAATTATTTGTATGCTTAAAAGAAATTTAAAAAATGTGAATTAAGTCTTTTTTCACATTTCAAAAGTTCAAAATGATTTAAAAAATGTTTAATAAATATTTGCTGTTTTATTTAATTTAATTTGCTATTTTTAACTCTAAAAATTATATAATAAATGTGAGATTAATCTTCACTAATATTTTTTTGGGCTGAAAACTATATTAAAATGTAAAATAAATACTTCCTGTCATTTTTTATGTTCAAACTCAAATAAAAATGTAAATAAAATCTTTGCTGCCATTTTTTACGTTCAAAATTGTGTCAAAAAATTTTAAATACATTTTTAGTGTCATTTATAAACCTAAAAATTATATTAAAAAATTTAATTAAAATCTTTACTGATGCTTTTTGCACTCAAAACTTTATTAACAATTCAAAATATAATCTTTCTGGCATTTTAGACACTCAAAATTATATAAAAAATGTTAATATAATTTCTGCTAACCTTTTTTCTTTGAGTGCACTGCATATTTACATGCATATTTCGTAGGCGTGTGTCGCGGAGCTTATGATAAGCGTGTTATAGGCTCAGCATTGGAGATAATACGAGCCCATTATGCCGGATAATACGGATCTGCGGAGGCCACCGAATGCGAACTTCATTCTGCACCTGACACACGCGCCCCAAAACAAAACCCAGAAAAAAAAACACAACAAAAAATATGAAACAAATAAACTGAAATAGTGGAAAAAAGAGTGACAAATCGAGAAACGAGGTTCACAAAGGAAAATGTCAAGTTGAGGGCCTCTGACGACCAGCGGGCACAGTGTGGCTTAATTATGACTAATTGCTGTGCGAACACAGCCTCTGCCTCGAATATTCAAGAGAAGAAAAAACTGCAACAAGCTTGTAAATCGAATTGGATATAGCCACGAACGGAGGCACGATTTGCATAAAATGGCTAAAAGGTTAAAAGCTGAAAAGCGATCTGCAGACGAGGCAAGGTGTCAGAGGTACGAGATTTACAGCATAAAATATGGCTAAGGGTAGAGGTAAAGATATTTTAAATTAAAGAAAAAAGAAGAGAAATCAAAGAAATATTTAAAAATAATTTTTATTTAATTAAAGCAGATCCCTGAACCCTCTTACAAAAAATAACTAACTCTCCATCCCCAACCCTGAGTGGGTGAGCCTCTGACTGATGCAACATAATGAACCATGCCACAAAAAAAAAAAACCAAAAAACACACTGAAGATCTCCCACCTTCGCCCTTCTCACACAAAAGAGTTAAAGTTAAAGCCAACTTTTTTGCAGACATAAAAAAGATGTCATAAAAGATTGTTAACTGAATTTTTAAGCACACACAACAAACACCGTGGCCAAAACGGCCAGACAATAAATAATTCAGTGGAGACATAAAAAAAGATGAATAGAAATCAATTCCTAAATCCCAATCCCCAACAAGCTCAAGACCGCAACATATTTATTTTCGTTACACTTTCGGACTACCTGAGACATCTTTTGAAATGAAATGAATGCCCAAACAAGGGGGACTTGAATAGGTCTGGAATTAATCGATGGAAAAATCCCCTCGTTTAAAGCCCATTCCCAGGCATGAGAAAAGACAAAAACTTAAATGTGTTAAAAATTTGCATAAAAGTTCTTTAAAGGAAACCCTCTTTGACGTCAGCAGCGGGTTTTTGTGCAAAAAATAAGAAATTAAAATAAAATGAAGCGGGAACTAAAAATAGTTGGGTTTGTTCTTTGAATTTTAGCATTAATTAAACGATATTCTTGTAACTTAATTTGTAGGTTTGTTTTTAAGGCTAGATATTTTTTTAAAATGTAAAAGAAGAGAGGAATTAACTAATACAAATTAATAAATATTAATTATAAATTTATGTAAACAAATTAAGAGATTGAAGCCACTTTTTTCTGGATAATAGATGTCTGGAGGAGCTTTTAGACCTTTGAGCTAAGAAATAGTTAATGAGGATTCTTTATTAATGAATTTATGATCTTAATTTAAAAAAAATGTCTTAATAAATAGGATTTAAAATAAGAAGGTAATGTGTAGTAAGAATTAATGTTATAGTTTTTTACTAATAAAGTATAATAATTCTTATACTTTGAAGCCAGTTGAAGTACCTACAAATTTGGATCTTTGCTAGAAGTCTTACAATTTCAATAAAAATAATTAATCTTAGCAAAAAAATTCATAAAATAATTATTTCATATGCAATTTAAATTCTAAATTCTTATCAAATTATTTCATTGCATATTTTATTTATTAAAAATACAAACACTGCCCAAATTTGAATAAACTTTCAATTTCAATACAAATTATTTGGCCTAGCAAAGAAAATAAATAAAATATATACTTCATAAGCAATTTATATTTTTAATTCTTATAAAATTATTTCATTGAATATTTTATTTATTAAAAATACAAACACTGCCCAAAGTTGAATAAACTTTTAAGGATGCCACCTGTTGTCATGATCTCATAAATCTCATATAAAAAAAAAAGCCTCAGGTCTTGGCTTCTAGTCCCCTTTTATCGCCTTGTCCCCAGGCAGACCCAGTCAGACATCATAATTTATGAAACCGATGTCGTGCCAATGTTTATATATATTTATAATATTTATATATGCATAAAACATATAGCCACGAAGAGATGTGTATCAATCTCGGCGATCGATTCTCTCGTTTATAGTTATCAGTCAGCTTTATGCGATTTGCATAAAGACAATCCACGTTGTCTGTCCGCGGTTTTATGGCCGCAAACAAAACTAACATAAATAAAAACTAAACAAGTAAAAAAAAAACAAAAACACGGCTTATTTATAAACAAAAAAATTGATGATAATTTATAATGAACTTGTTGACGCAAATTGGGGCTATAAATGGGTTCCATGGGATCACTTGGCCCTCTGGTAGACGTAGCCACCGTTCGATGCGTACACGGTGTCGGCTCCGCCCTTGGCATCCTCTGGCTCCGCTGCTGCCTCTGGAGGAGCCTGCTCCTCCACCTTCTCCTGCTCCCTCTCAGGCTCCGTCTCTGGCTGTGGCTCGTCTGCGTAGCCTGGGGGCGCTGGTCCCCCGAATCCAGGTCCAAACTGCGGCTGCTGGTAGGGATTCTGGCCGGGCAGGGGTCCTCCGCCAAAACCCACGGGCACATTGAAACCGCCGGGGTTGGGTCCCTGGAAGGGTCCCTGGGAGTTGGCCAGGGGCAGGCCCTGACTGGTCAGGAAGTCTGGAGGTCCAGGGAAGGGGCCGCCAGGGAAGGGGCCGCCTGGGAACGGTGCTCCTGGGAAGTTAGCTCCTGGGAATCCATCGCCGGGTCCTCCTTGAGGTGGGAAAGGACCTCCTTGAGGCGGGAAGGGACCTCCTTGAGGTGGAAAGGGACCTTGAGGAGGAAAGCCTGCTCCCTGAGGTGGGAAACCAGCTCCCTGAGGTAGGAATCCTGCTCCCTGATTGGGGAAACCCGCTCCCTGGGGTGGGAAACCTGTTCCTTGAGGCGGGAAACCTGCTCCCTGAGGGGGGAAACCACCCCCCTGTGGTCCCTGTGGCGGGAAACCAGCTCCCTGAGGGGGAAAACCACCTCCCTGTGGTCCCTGTGGTGGAAATCCTGCTCCCTGTGGTGGAAAACCTCCATTAGAAAATCCGCCCGGCGGAGGTTGCTGAATAGCTGCATTCGGAGGACCCGCACCCGGAAAGGGCCCACCATTCGGATAGGCCGAGGGCACAGGACCTATGCCCGGTGGACCACCGCCCGCTCCCTGATCCCCAGGACCTCCACCGAACCCAAAGAAGGGCGGATAGATGGGCAGAGGAAAGTTGGGCGGCTGGACAGGCGGCGGCGGAACGTTGCCACCCGTGGGTATAGCGTAACCTGGCGGCAGGGCCAATCCAGGTCCAACGGAGGGATAGAAGCCCGACGAAGGATCCTTCTGAACCTCCTGGGAGTCCGCCGATGACTCCTCGGGTTGAAGGTGTCTCACATCGCCGGTGGCCAGCGGCAGAAGCAGGACCAGAACGGCGGCCCACGGCTGCAACGGCATCTCGAGGTTATATCCGGGGTTTTCGATGGGATTTCTGGATCGGATATATATCGGAATCTCTGGGAGCGTCCACGGCGAGGGCAACTATGCGGCCACGGGCCTCGGAGCCGGCACTTATAAGTCACCTAAGACACATATTACATAAAACGCGGCCGGCTCTCATTTCACTTTCCCGCTTTCGGCTTTCGGCGAACGGAAATTGCTTTGCATCACCACAAAGGTTCCATAAATAGTCGCAAAATCCGAATCCGCTAAGAGCTGGGAGCTACGGGGGGAAGTGCCAAAACTGAACTATAAAAATTAATTAGGCGGCCAGATTTTACATAAATAAACTCACGCCGAAATCGGATGCCAAATTTGGCAGAGAAAAATGAGAGGAAAGAGGCTGAAAGACGGCTGACAGCGATTGGTGTTTAAGAAATAATACAAAATATTAGTTTTCAAGAAGTACTAACTAAGAGCTAGAATTGGGGCTTAAATTTAATTTTTCCTAATTTTAAAATCCCATTTTGAAAGCTCCAAACATGGCTTAAAATAAGTTCAAGTCCAGTTCAGTGTTGTTAAATGTGCATTATAGCATAATATTAAGCTGAGTCATTTTTAAGTGTTGGTCAGCGTTGATTACTTTCAAAAATAAAAGGCAAACAATCTCGAAAAAAAGGTATAAAGGTATCTAAATTAATATAAATTTCCTACAATAAAATGGAAGAAGCTTGTTAAAAATTAAAACGAAATTTTTAAGCAAACCAACCAGTGTTGGTTAATTCACATTTAAACTAAAGCTCAACAGCCAAAAAGTGAAACATAAACTTTATGTAATTTAAAAGTTGATTTGTAAAAACCCTGAACTTTTCTGTTAACTAAAGCTTTGTAACTAAGTTTACCACAGCTTCCAAGCTTAATCAAAGCCACTAAGAGACGTTGATAAAAAGCTTAGGCGCTGAATAAAAGCCGTATGTTAATCGGACAAAGCTTAAATACAACTATTTACAACCTGAATTGGGTGAATTTTAAAACATGAATAAGCTGAATGAAGTGAATGATGGTTTGACATGAAAGGAAGCTTGAGCTGAGGGAAGCCGAAGTTTGTTTACTCTTTCAGACTGCCATTGCACTTAATTGTTCCTATAACATATATTATTTTTTTTATTTGGATCAGATAGAAAATATGGAATATATTCCTAGAGGTATATAAAATGAAAATGTATTAAAACACTTTCCAAAAATATTATATAGTTTAAGGTTAAGCAATGTCTCATTTACTGCTTTACAAACTTCAAACTAATAATAAAATACCCTCTGTAAGGGTAGACAAATATCAGACATTATAAATTGCCACACAAGACATTAATGTGGCTAGAAAATTTATGTTCTTGTTTGTTTTTTGGCAATAGTTTAAATAGTGCCAGAACAAAGCCGACTTAAAATAGCTTTGTTCTGACATTATTCAAACTATGGCCAACAAATAAAAAAGATTCCAAGTCACCGGACAGGAGCACTTAATAAAAAGGGAGTCTATTCGTAAATCGGAATCTATGAAAACTAAAACTAATACTAAATCTTGTTTTTGTCCTAACTGAACAGAAGAGAGTATTCAATTTTAGGTATTAATAGTATGTTTATTTATTTTTGTTTAGAATAAAAATAAAAGCATTTTTCAATTCTGAATAATTTTATTTTTATGACAAATATTATAAATATATATTAATTTGATAAGTAAACTATTTATTTTAAATTTGAAATGTCGAAAATATTTGTTTTCAACAGAGAAAATGTATTTTTTTAATTCAAGGAAAAAAAGTTAACTGATTTTACGAAATTTTTAAAGTTTTAAACAATATACATATATCAAATTATAAATAGTTTTGTGCAAACATTGTCTGAAAATTTGATTATAAACGAATTATAAACATGGCAGTTATTAGACAATTAGGTGGCAACCTTTAGCCATGTATGGCATCTCTGATACGGTCATACTTGATTTTTTCTTCCTTGCAAATGAGAGTAGGTGCGTTCAAGTAGACCTGTAGAAGCTGTCACCTCGCCGCCGGTGGTAGCCCAACGGGTAGAGGCGACATCTCCCGTTTAGGATAGCTCCACCGGTCTGGGTTCGAGTCCCGGACATTAAGATGGCATGGTTGTGTTGGTTTGGCAATCAATCTTGTATAGAAAATTGTAATAAATTAGCTTAAGTGTAAATCCTAGGTTTAAGTGTAAAACTAGGTTTAAGCGGAAAGTTTCGGCGCCCTTCGGGGCGTCTTTTTGTAAAAATTAAAATTTTTGTTTCTTTTCAAAAGCAAATTTTGATTTTGTCAATACATTATTTAATGTTAAACTGAGCTTAAAAAGTTTTTTCTATGAACTCTACTCATTAATTATTTAGTTTAAAGGCATTGCAAGTCATTGACTTATTTTTGCAAGTTTTATAAAAAGTTCAATAGGATCTGTTTTTGAGTATTCACCTTTTTTAAAAATAAAATTTTTGATCTCCTTTTATAAATCAACTTTTAATATTGTTAATACATTATTTAATGCTAAACCAAGTCTAAAAAGTTTTTTCTTTGAACTTTACTTATTAATTATTTAGTTTAAAGCATTGCAAGTCCTTGTTTTATAAAAAGTTCAACAAGATCTGTTTTTGAGTATTCCCTTGCCTCCTTTTTTTTTGTTTCTTTTTATATACCACTTTCAATATTTGTAATACATTATTTAATGTTAAACCGAGCTTAAAAAGTTTTTTTCTATGAACTTTACTTATTAATTATTTAGTTTAAAGGCATTGCAAGTCCTTGATTTAAAACTCAAAGCAACTTGGCGTCGTCAATGGATAACTCTATTTTAATTTTTTGTAATCGCAGTAGGTGAAGTTTAAATAGGCCCCTAGGAGCTGTCACTTCGCCGCCGACGGTAGCTCGACGGGTTGAGGTGACATCTCCCGTTCAGGAAAGTTATAGCTCCGTCGGTCCGGGTTCGAGTCCCGGACATTAAGATGGCGTGGCGCACATAAACAGACTGACTTCACGTAGCTTGTACAAAGGACACACATACACAATACGGTTCTTAAATATGGTATAATAATAATAATAAAGGCAATAATAATTAGGCTTAAGCATAAAGTGAAAAAAATTAGGTTTAAGCTAAAAGTGAAACCCAAGGGGTTTCCTTTTGGTTTTTTTCATTAAATTAAAAATTTCCATCGCCTAAGAATATTCTCTTAATTATTTATGAGGGACTTTACAAGAAGTTAAAATCAAACAACCAGTTTAAAATCAAATCAATAAAGCCATTAACCATAACAATAACAATTGGATTAGCATTTTTCTTTTTGTTTATTTATAGTTATAGTTATAGGGATTCGATGAAAAGGTTTTGCCGTGTGGAAAAATTATAATTTCCGGTTTTTCCATTAGATCTTAAACGCTACTGCTTAATGGTGTAATTTTTATGGCATGAATAAATTGATTTCTGTCATTAAAGTTTGCGCGTGGCTTTGTTTTAAGGGTTGCATTGAAAAATAATTAAGTGAAATATTTTTATGAAAAATAAGATTTAAAAAAAGCCAGACAAGGTCTACAAATATTTGAATAATAAAGGTTTCAAGATTTTTATATATCAGTAGTAAAAATAAACTTTAAAACCAAGAAGAACACTCTTTTATTTATTATTTTAGCTCTAGTTAATTTGTTCAATTTCGTATAAAATTAATAAAATAATAAAAGGAAACCAATTCCTGTTGGGTTTAGGGATTTTATAATTTAGTTAAATGTCCCTAATCCCCCTCAGATCCCAAAATCCCATTAAAAAATCCACATATCTTTGGGTTATTGTTTTCTTTTTTACTTTTCGTTGTTTACAAAGTTTACAATATTAAAAAAAAAAAAATACATGGTAAATTAGGGCAGTTTGCTTGTTATTTACACGGGATCAGTGGCAGACCTCTTACTTCCTGTAGACATAGCCGCCGTTGGAGGCGTACTGGGTGCCCACATCCACGGAGGGGGCCGAGTACGACTGCTGGACGGGAGCGGAGTAGCTCACCGAGGGAGCCGCGTACGTCTGCTGGACAGCAGGAGCGGAGTAGCTGACCGAGGGAGCCGAGTAGCTCTGCACAGGGGCGGAGTAGCTCTGGACGGGAGCGGAGTAGCTGACAGAGGGAGCAGAGTACGACTGCTGGACAGCAGGGGCGGAGTAGCTCACCGAGGGGGCAGAGTAGCTCACCGAGGGAGCGGAGTAAGTCCTCTGGACAGGGGCGGAGTAGGTCTGCTGGACGGGCGGCAGGTACTCGTTGCTGGGAGCGACATAGCTCTGCTGAATGGCCGGGGCGGAGTACGTCTGCTGGACAGCAGGAGCGGAGTAGCTGACCGAGGGAGCGGAGTAGCTCTGCACAGGGGCGGAGTAGCTCTGGACGGGAGCAGAGTAGCTCTGGACGGGGGCGGAGTAGCTGACCGAAGGAGCCGAATAGCTCACAGAGGGAGCCGAGTAGGTCTGCTGGACAGGAGGCAGGTACTCATTGTTGGGGGGCAGGTACTTGGTCAGGTGGCTGACATCGGCGGCCGCGCAGGCGATCAGGGCGAACACAATGAGGAATTTCTGCAAGAAGGACACGACACATTAATCGAAAGGCACTTGATAAAAAAATAAAATAAAAATAATAAAATTAAATTAAAAGTAAAAGGGACTTTGTTACACAATTTAAATATTTTTTTGTTAAGACACTTTTTTTTAACACTTTTATTTGTTATGTAAAAATTAAATTTATATTTTTTATAGTGTTTAAGTTAAGTATAATCCTTCACTGACCATTTTGACTGTGGCTGTGTGCTTGGGTTTCTGGGGGCGGCTGTGACTGAGCTGGATGAGCTTGAGGCTGCGACTGATGCCGGTCCCTGGAGCGGCTCTCCATTTATAGCTGCCGGCCGGCCGAAGATCGGAAGATCCGAAGAAAAGCAACTGCAGCGGCTTCAGAAGAGCCAAAACGCGGCCAGCCGATGAACATAATAAATTCAAAGTAAAACAGCAACGGGCAATGGACTAGGGCAATATCCAATCCATCCATCTGCCAGTGGTGGCAAATCAGAGGTTCATAGCTTTATGAGAAAATAAGTAAGAAAGAGAGATAGCCGGTACCTAAACTATTGTGCTTTATTTACATTAAAATTCAATTTGAAATAATATATACTAAATGATACTGATTCGATACTTCTTAAAATAAATCGTCTGCGAATTTAGTTCCTATGCTTAGCCTGGAAGTCTCAGCGCTGGGTAAACTTTTTTATGCAAGAAAGGTCCTGAGCTCAAATCCCACAAAATCAAAGGATTTTTTTTTAAATTTTTATTTCAGATTCTTTTTTATTTTTTCTGTTTTTTATTCGATTAATACATTTTTTATCAGTTCTGTCAATGTTGGGTTTTAAAGTGATTTTTTCTTGCTTTTGCTTTTTCTACTCTGCGTCAACAGTCGATCTCTTTTCTCTTTCACACACACTTGCTTGAGCATCTCTCTTACAATAAATAATCGTCTTTTCATCAAGAAAATATGGAAGCTAATAGATGTGACAATCTCCACCAATTACGCAATATACGGCATAGCCTGGAGCGCTCAGCTCTGGGCAACGACTTTTATGCAAGAAAGTGGTGAGTTCAAACCCCAATCCAAGACTTTTGTTTTTAGTTTTTATTTACCGGCTTTTTAAGTTTTTTCTCCTTTTTAAGTTGTTCTCCTTTTTATTCAGTTAATACATTTTATTTCAGTTCTGCCCAAATTAGTTCAACAGTTGTCAAAGCATACTTGGTATCTAATATGGTCTAATATGGTAATGGTCCAGTTGTCTAAGAGGCCGATGCATTTACATTTTGCAAAATTGGCCTAAGTTCAATTCCATACAAAACCAAATTTTTTTTATTTTACAATTTTTTTTTAGCTTTTCTTCGGGTATATTAATAAGTAAAAGAATAAAAGAACCCTATGTGTACCGGGTATAAATATTATACATACATTTATTTTTATAGAATATTTGGAACAAATTATTAATTCTAATTAAAATAGGGCCCAGAAATAAGGAATGTAAGCATTCCTTATACTGTCCGTGCGCCGGCAGAGGCTGGGCTGCCCTTCACTTACTCATAGGTTCGATACTTTTTATTCAAACAACATATAAGAGTATTTATTTATTTTTCAAGTCGCTTTAAGTTATAGTGTCGCATAAAAATACATTTTTTTCACTCCCTACTTAATATAGCTACTGAAATAAAAAAAAAGATAAGATCTCTACCCTATAAGGATTGCCACAAAAATTTTAATAGATTTTCCACCTTCAATCTTTTATGGGTTTTATTCGATTTTGCTCCGTAATTAAATCGCTAAAATGGCAACACTAAGCAGGAGCGATAACTAAATATATAGCGAAACTACCAAATGGAAAATCACATAATAATTAAATTTAACATAAACCGAAGCAAACGGGTTTGGCTCATTTACAATAATTTTTTTTGTTTTTGTTTTTCAGTTGACGCAACGGGTTTGGGACAAGCGGCGGGTGAACTACTTTGGGACACCTTTGGTGGGGTCTTCAATCAAGCTTATTTGCCGAAGATTGAACCGATGCGAACCGAGAGGGTTCCACAAATTAACATTCAATTTAACACATTATACGCGCCGCGCAACCTTTTCTCGTTTTAGCCACATTTCGGTGGTTAGCCGCCCAAGATCCATGGCTAGATTGATGGGGGCCCCCGCCCCATTCCGACAGAATGTCGGAGCTCGGAATCGGAAAGAGATATACTCGCACTTTCTAAAAAGCCATAAACCCATCAGAGGAGCCGGCAGAAGACGGCCTTGAGAACAACGGTTGGTTGCCTTAGAGTTACGACTGCCACAGCGGGCTTTACATAATAAGTAAGAGCTCGTGGATGGGTCCGGCCAGATCAACTTTTACTTACTGTCCCGCATCTTGTCCCTGAACTTGAAATGCAGCAGACATTTCAAGGGGGGTGCACTGAGAGAAAGGTCTGCGATATGGGAGAGCGAGGTTGGAAGAAGAAAGAGCTTTAAAATCATTTAATTTTATTTGTTTGACGATTAAAAGCCACAGAAACCGGTGTACATTTTGCCAAAGCATTTTATTGTTAATTTAATTGGATTTGTTTATTGTTTTTTTTATCATCTTACCGCTAATTATATTAAATTCTCTATCTAAGCCCCTAAAATGTATTAATAAATGAAGGAAATATGTAGAAAATATCAGAGAACTAAAAAAGTTACCCAGTTTTGTGACATTTTAATGACAGCTTGTTTTTTTATATAAATATATATTATATAATATTTATTTCTTGCTCTTAAATTCCAAATATTCTCTAAATGTATTACTGAAACCCTCTAGAAAAGGGAGGAGCATCTCAACAAGTTGCTGCAACCAGTGGAAGTCTCAGGGTTCAGGGACTACTGGTCCTTGGAGCCGCTCAAAAGGGAAGATCACATTCAGCATTCTGAGAATCATAATTGGGCAACAGTGAATGGAAAACCAAAACCAGTATTTCGAAACAGTTATGAGGAAGCTCCCAAGATAATTGAGACTTATTAAATTTAAAGGCAAAAGCATTCAGTTAATATTTATAAAAAAAATGTATTTATATTTATAAGGCTCTTAAGAGCCCCTAAAGACTAAACCTAGTAGACATAACCGCCATTGGTGGCATACTGAGTTTCCTGACCGAGCCTGGCATAGGAGGCCTGCAGGTAAGCTGGGGTTATGGTGTCCGCTCCGATGGCCACTGGCACATGGGTCTCCGGATTGAACTCCTCGATGCCATTGGAGGCGGGCTCCTCGTACTGACGGCTGGCTTCGATGGCAGCGACGGGAGCCTGCAGCTGGTTGCTGATGGCAGCCTGTCCCTGGACATAGGCGGGTATCAGGCTGGCCTTGGCTTGGCTCTGAACGTAGGCGGTCTGCACCACAGTGGAGGTCTTCAGGTTAGCCGGAGTGTATTCAGCGGGCTGGTAGGAGCTGGCATCTCCACCAGGCACCACAGTCTCTTGGGTTTGTGCAGTCTTAAGGTAAGCTGGGGTGTATTCAGCGGGTTGATAGGAGCTCGAGTCGCTTCCAGGAATGACAGTCGAAGCCACAGACACCACGGACGTCTGCTTGAGCTGAGCAGGAGTGTATTCAGCGGGGTGATAGGAGCTGGAATCAGCACCAGGAGCAACAGATTGCTGTTCCTGGACATATCTGTAGTGGGCTTCGCGATCGGCTTGGGGAATGAACTGCTCCGGGGTGTAAGTGTCAGCACCAATAGCAGCAGGAACAGAGGTCTTCAGATGTGCGGGAGTGTATTCAGCGGGCTGATAGGAGCTGGAATCGCTACCAGGAGCAACCTCAGCGGTCTTTAAGTGCTCGGGAGTATATTCAGCGGGCTGATAAGAACTAGTATCACTTCCGGGAGCAACCTCAGCAGTCCTTAAGTGCTCAGGAGTGTATTCAGCGGGTTGATAAGAGCTGGAATCGCTACCAGGAATAACTGTCGAAGCTACCGACACCACGGAAGTCTGTTTCAGATGAGCTGGAGTATATTCAGAGGGCTGATAAGAGCTGGAATCGCTACCAGGAGCAACCTCAGCAGTCTTCAAGTGCTCGGGCGTGTATTCAGCGGGCTGATAAGAGCTAGAATCGCTACCAGGAGCCACCTCAGCAGTCCTTAAGTGTTCAGGAGTGTATTCAGCGGGTTGATAAGAGCTGGAATCGCTACCAGGGATGACTTCGGTGGCAACAGCAGCAGAAGAAACCGTCTTTAGGTAAGCGGGAGTGTATTCAGCGGGCTGATAAGAGCTGGAATCGCTACCAGGAGCCACCTCAGCAGTCCTTAAGTGCTCAGGAGTATATTCAGCGGGTTGATAAGAGCTGGAATCGCTACCAGGGATGACTTCGGCAGCAACAGCAGCAGAAGAAACCGTCTTAAGATGTGCGGGAGTATATTCAGCGGGCTGGTAAGAGCTGGAATCGCTTCCAGGAGCAACGTCAACAGTTCTTAAGTGCTCCGGAGTATATTCAGCGGGTTGATAGGAGCTGGAATCAGAGCCAGGAGCAACCTCAGCAGTCTTCAAGTGCTCTGGAGTGTATTCAGCGGGTTGATAAGAGCTGGAATCCCCTCCAGGAATAACAGTCGAGGCCACCGACACCACGGACGTCTGCTTGAGGTGAGCTGGGGTATATTCAGCGGGCTGATAAGAGCTGGAATCAGCTCCAGGAACAACTTCAGCTGTCTTCAAGTGCTCAGGAGTGTATTCAGCGGGTTGATAGGTGCTGGAATCAGAGCCAGGAGCAACCTCAGCAGTCCTTAAGTGTTCAGGAGTATATTCAGCGGGCTGGTAAGAGCTAGAATCGCTACCAGGAGCAACCTCAGCGGTCTTCAAATGCTCCGGAGTGTATTCAGCGGGCTGATAGGAACTAGTATCACTTCCGGGAGCAACCAGAGCGACCTTTAAGTGCTCGGCAGAATATTCAGCGGGCTGGTAAGAGCTGGAATCGCCACCCGGCACTACCTCCGAGGAAGATCCAGATGAAGACGATGAGAAGGAGGAGGAGGAGGAGAATCCATAGCCTCCATCGGCGGACTGGCCCAATTTGAGGTGACTGACATCGGCGGCGACCAGGCCGACCAGGGCCACAGCAATGACGTAGAACTTCTGCAAGGGAATTGTAGAAATTAGATGGGTCAGAGAAATGTCCGCGGTGGTTCCCCCTAGAACCGAAACTCACCATGTTTGGGCCGAATCTGTTGATGTGAGGAGGGGCCTTTCAGGTTTTTATACCCACAAAAAGTATTATGGGCCTATGCTAATTGGAGTTTTGTTTTGATCTTCGATCGAGTCGCGGTTTCTACAACATTTCGGGCTGACCATTATTTTTTTTTTTTGGTTGCGTGAATTTGCATAGCCAACATAACAAAAGCGAAGATCTTATCGACTTGATTAGAACCTCAGAGGCGGTCGGACTTAGCCTTTTCGTCAATTAAACTGTCATTTTGGGATTTCTACAGTGGAAAAATAATAATAAAGTTTGTTATGGATGCGATATGAATTTATTATAGATTAGTTATGGGTTATAACTAAGAATTTAGTTATTTATATTTTATTTCCAAGGAAGAGTATATTTTTATATATTTTTTATATTATTCCGTAAGTGGTCTGTACCTGCTTTTTCGAGGGAATTACCTAGATATATCATTTTCTCTCCGTGTTCCCTGTCATCCTTCCTAGAGGCCGCTAAATGGAGTCACTGATTAGCGCCTGGCAAGTTCAGCCAGCCGGGTGTCATAATCGGCTTGCTCTACGGCAACCAGTTCCCAGTTCCCCAAGAGCATTAGATCTGCCAATGAGTCCGCTAACTGGGCTCGGAGAAATCAATCGATGGATGCCCAAAAACCCACTGCTTATTATCGAAAAATTATATATATTATTTCTGTTGCTATATTTGGACAGAATGGACTTGGCTCATACCCTGCCCCCCAAGTAATAATAATTAATAATTTAATACAAAACCATTTAAGCTTAAGTGATTCAGTGTGCCAACTGATAGAGATGGAGTTTGCGATAAGTTGTGCCATCCCAATCTTTATATAAAGTTTCAGCAAACATTTTGTGGTTAAATTTATGTGGTTAACAAATAGTTCAACCTATTTTATGGTTGTCATTTTGGTAAAATTAGCTTAAATTAATAAATTCACTGATTTTCATAATGAACTTCGAAGGTAGAGAGCTAAGGTCGCAAAATAGAGTATTTAATGTCTGCTGATTTATAATTAATCTTTCTGATAGAACAACGATCATTGAACTGGGCGGCAAACAATTCCAAACTCGTTTATGTCAAATCACAAATTATTCCTTATTGATTTGTTTCGATGATGGAGCTTAGAGCTTATGGCTTAATTGCTTGAAAAATGAGTAAATAAAAGCGAGTATCCAAGGAATTATTAATGAAGTTCTTATGGTTTTCTTATTTTTGGAAACTAATATTCATATAAATTTGTTTGTTTATTGGGGAATTTTATTGTCTATTTATTATTCATGCAAAATATTTGTAAGAATTGTGTTAATTAAACTCAATGAAAGTATAAATAAACCATATTTTCCGTATGCAAATTTATGCGTTTCTTTTCAAGTTTATTTCCAGCATCTTCCCAAACTCCCAGTGACGTCAAGCCGACATATTTTTAGACCTCGCCATCAGCCATCATTTGAATGCCAATTCTTGGCTCGAATCTGGCCAAGATCTGCCCCGAAAATTCCCTGTCTGCTCGTCTGGATCTGAATCACTCACGGAGCGGCATCCAAACTGGTTTCGGACCATAAACTCTAGGCCTCGTCTGGTTTTTGTTTTGCTCTTTGCTTTGATTTAATTATGAAAATTTATGCTTCGCGTTCTGTAATTAAAATAAAAGAAGAACACAATGAAGAACAAGCCGAATATTGGCCATAAATATATTTATGGACTGGACTTTATGTAAAACAAATGTCCAAGTCTGGCCGAAAGAAATCAGGTTGGGCGACAAAGTCTCTATAATTATGGTTAGCAGCATTCGCACATTTGTTTATATATATTTGTTTTCGTTCTTTCTCTTTTGTTGCCAAACAATAGATCAGACCAGGTACAAGTGTCTATATAGCATGGATAGTATATATAGTATATACATTTATTGATATTGATTGTGCGTTTTGTGAGGCGAACTTGTTGGTGACTTAACAGAGGTGTGGACGGGACTGGACCGCAGATGCCATTTAAGCCCTCGATTTATTTTGAATGCACGGAGAGAAAATTTGGTAGGTTGTTCATTGGATTTTTTATTGTTTTAAAATTATTTTTGTGTGATTTATTATCCGGTGATTATGTTATCAAAAATGAAAAGGGTACGGTAATGAATTAATTGATTTCTGGGATTTATTTCTAAGAGTTTTGGTTTTTCTTTTGATACATTTTAATTATATTTTTTCCCAGCTAATTTTGGGGCATTTGTAAAGCCTTGAAATATTGTTTGTTAGTTCCTAAATTAATGAGAAAATGTTTTTAAATTGCTTACCAATTTTGCTAATATACATTCTTTTTCCCTGCATATTTTAGGTTCCTAAATTAATAATAAGACATTTTCTAACTGCTTACCAATTTTCTAATATTAAATTGCTAATATACCTTTTCCCTGCAAATTTGTAAAGTACTTTTAAGCCTTGAACAATTTTTTGTAGATTCTTAAATTAAGCAGAAAATATTTCCTTATACATTACGAATTTAGCAAATATTTGTTTTGCTATTATACTTTATCGCTGCATATTTTAAAATATTTTCTAAGCCTTGAAATTTTTTTGTTTGTTCTTAAATTATTAAGAAAACATTTCCTAATTGCTTAACATTTTAGCTAATATATTTTTTGCTATTATACTTTATCGCTGCATATTTTTAAAGTATTTTCTAAGCCGTGAACAATTTTTTGTTGGTTCTGAAATTAATAGGAAAACATTTCCTAATTGTTGGCCAATTTTGTTAATATTTTTTTTGCCAGCAACTGACTTATTCTCGTACTTTTAGCCGTCTTTCTGATATAGTTGAATCTTCTGGTAGCCGCTCTTCCAATATTTGTGCCCCGCCGAGCTTGTTTGCGGATGGCAAATGTTTGCCCGGGGTCTCGGCCCTCGGCAGCAGGGGCCATAAAACAATTGCGGAACAACGCGACAAACGCGACAAATTGTTTGGCCCAACAGCCAAAAGCATTGCTTCGAAGGCTGGCCCCTTTTTCGGCCCCCTGTCTGAAAGACCCCCTTTTTGCCACGTCTTTGACGGCGACGACGACACATGTGCGTGTTGGACACACTTGTTGTGTTGGCCAAACGTACATGTATTTCGGCCAGAAAAAAAATAAACCGAAGCTTAAATAAGACAAGCACGGCGGTGGTGAGCTCTTAAATAACGTTTGCCAAATTGCATTTCTGTTTAACATTTTTGCAAAAAGCCCACAAAACGCTGTTTGCATGTTGCAGGTGGATGCCCGGTGCTCTTGGGCAATCATCTATTTTTATTTTTCCATCTCTAGGCGATCGTGAGATCGAAAAATATTGGGGGAATGTGTGAGTCGAGAATCCTCTTTGCGGTAAATCATAAAATTTTTGGCTGGAAAATCCCATTGAGCTCATATCCCGGTAAGGTCATTCGGCGACTCATTTCATTTGTTGGTTTATAAAAATGCTAATTAAATAATTTGCAAGCTATATTATGAGTTGCTATTTTTTTGACTTATTTTAGTTAATTTTGAGCATAAACTTTTATTTAAAAACCCAAATTAATAAAAAGGCTAAAGACCAAAAATAAAATACCGCGTCGTAGCATTATTCTTTATTATTTGATTTATGTTTACTTTGTTGATATTTTCTTAGCATTTATTATTATACCAATATTGCTAATTAAATAATTTGCAGGCTTTATTATGAGCTATTTTTTTTTTGTAGCTTAGTTCTTTAAAAATCCAAATTAATAAAAAGACTAAAGACCACTAAATAAAATACCGTGTCGTAGCATTATTATTTATTATTTGTTTACGACTTTGTTGATATTTTCCTAACATTTATTAATATACCTACAATTCTAAACACAAATATTTTAAAGGTTAATAAGCTTGAAAACAATTAAAGACAAGCAATAAAAACTAGAAAAGAAGCCAAGTTCGGCCAGCCCCTGTGTAGTTACTCGTATTTAACCAGATTCTGTTGGCAAATATATGCTCAGATCTCAATGCTAAATCGGCATGAATGCAAAAATGCTCTATGCATTTTGGACTCGTATTTGTTCCGTAAATTCCCAGATGCTATGTGCCGAAAGGCAAACATTTGGCACGGCCTAATCCGCAAGGTAAATGCAATGCGGACTGGCAACTTGTGCAACTCGGCAACTCGGAGAACTGCCACCTGTTCAGCCGTGGAAAATGTGACCAGGTCATAAAAAGTCAACTGGAAAAATTACAGTCACACCTAATTGATTGAACAAATATCGAAAGAGGGGGTTTTTTCACCCTGTTAATTCGTCAGAAACGACTTGGATCGATGCGTGGCGAAGGCCAAGATCTCTGGTACTTCGTGCTGGGATTACTCGTTTTTGGCCAAAAATAAAATAAGCTAAATTCGGTTTGCCGGCCTTGACCTTCTCCCGGCAAGTGCGAAAGACGAAATGGAATTAAAATTTAATCATTGTTTTACGGCCATAATCCGCGAAAGTGAAGGGCAATCGAAGGCAGATGTGGTAGCTTAATGCCTTCATTAAAAATGTTATTATTTAGCCTGAATCGTGTATATTTGTTTTTGCCAAGGAATATAGATAGTAGCGGCATCTCTGGCACCTGCTGTGACATCTTCCATAAATTCCCCCCAGAGGCGATCAAAACTAGTTTGCTCGGCCATTACAAAATCAAGTTTGCTCGGTACTCGAGTGCAATGCGACACTTGAGCATCGATATACTCGTATCGAGATATATCAGTCTCGGATTCAGACTCAATCCCCTCTGATTGGCATAATTAGCGGCATTTCAGCTGTCATCGCCGGCGATTGTGCTGCGAAATGTCATCCAATTTGTCAAATGATTTTACGATCGTCGCCGCTGAAGCTGCCGCTCGGAGATCGAAAATCGAAGATCGGAGCTATTGGGTGAGGCAAATCGGGAAGTGACTTACTCTGGCTCACTCTGGCAGGTGTGGGAAATCGAAACCGAATCGAATCATCTAAACAGGCCAATTCTGTCAGCTCTTCTCTAATGTCTTCAGCTTCAGATTCATTTTCAATAAACTATGTAAATGCCAAAAGGCGCTTATTATTAATTTTCAAGTTTGGCAATTGCGGGGATTTTTTTGTAGGTTTCTTCTTTTTTTATTTCGCATAAAACAAGAAAAAACACAAAAGGCTTATCACTGTGGACGGCAGTCCACGTAGTGACGATTCACTGATATTAAATAAATATAATACTTTTTATTTTATTTTGATAATTTTTTTTTCTTTTAGGATTTAGAAAGAATTTTAGGTAAATATTAAAATAAAATTATAGTGACATCTCTTTTTTAAAGATTTAGATTAAATAGTAAAATATATATATAAATATAAAATATCATTAACATCTAATATTAATAGAATTCTTTTATTTTCAAATAAGTTGTATATCTTTTTATTTTATTTAATTATTAATCTAAATATTTATTTTTGAAATACAATTTCAGAGATTATTCTCTCTTTTTTTAACTTGATAAGCCCTGTTTATTTAATCAAAATCATGCAAAAAGCACTCCATTTAGTCATCCGAGTTCCACTAATTATCGTACCTCTATTTTTTCGGACACTTGTGTTCACACACTTGAGTTTTTTTTGTCGAGTATTTATTATAATGATTTATGAATGTGGCTGAGTCTTAGTTGGTCACTCTTTACGCCACGGTCGGGGGAATCCCATTGACGTAACCTCCAGCCGAGGCCCGTGTTCTTGTCCCATCAGAGATTTGCATAATTTGGGCCATAATTATATAATTTTTGATTACGTCTCGATGGTTTTGGGTTTGTTGAAACAGTTCTTGGAAAACAATTTAATAAATGACCTGAAGTTTGAATGAGATTAATGGTTAGGAAAGTAGAGCGAATTCATAGAGGTTCGGTAAGACGTGCTTACTGGTTATAATTCATTATAATTAAAAATTGGTAGTGATTGATTGATTAAGCAATTTAATTGATTGATTTTTTTTGTTTTATAATTAAATTACAGTTTGGAATTTAATTCGGGTTTTTATAATTTGGCGAATTTTATAATCATAGGTTTTGTTTTATATTATTGTCTGTAATTATTATTTATTGAATTGTCAAAGCCTTCTTAAGTTAGAGTATACTTTCTCTAAACTATATATATATTATATTTAATGTTAAATTTGAAAATAACCGTTTTATTAAAATAAATTTTTGATAATTCTGAAATAACAAAGGTGGAAAGAATCTGTACACAAAATATAGGGTCTTAAATATTTACATGTTATTTTTCCTTTAGTAAATAAAATGACTTTAAATACCAAATGCCAATTAAATGAAATAAATATAATTTTTAAATATTTACCCTGGTACCATTTTAACCCAATTAAAAGAGGGAAATTATGGCAACTATTAATACCTTTCTGCTAATAAAACTGAGGCCCAGAAGTAGGTATCGCTTTTAGCTCTCTCAGCTCCTCAGAGCCGCCCGAAAGCAGGCAACATCCTCCTTTACCCTCAGGCCCATCATCTTTTGGATGGCTTGGATTTCATCCTCATAAATTAGCGAACTACAAAAAATTACTTACTACCTTTGGAGACGCCTTTCAATTAAGCCAAGTGCCTGGCCTGAGGTTCTGCAGGTTGTAAAAAATATGGCTGCCTACTTGCAGGCTGGCTGGCACCCATTAAAAATGAAGCAGATATTCAGGGAGGAGCAGCAGGGGGACCTTAACTGATAGAGCATAAGTAAAAGGACACTAAAATATTGCAGGCACATGTGGCAGCCCCAGCCCCAGCCCCAGCTCATCTGTAGACAAGGAAAGCCCTAAGATGACGATGACGATGACGATGAGAATGACGACAGGCACAAATAAAAAATATAAACTTGGCAAAAGCCTCGAGCCCAAAGCAATCAAGCAAAATGAGGTGCATTTGCCACGCCCCCCTGCTGGCCAAAAATAATAACAAGGCGACAGAATGTTGCATATAATGCGGCTGCTTAGGAAGGACCATAAATAAATGCCCCAAGGCACAGGACCAGGATGCAAGGACCATGAGGCAGAGGCAGTGATGTCGTCAATTTGAGATAAAATTATTTAGGGAAAATTTTGAAAAAATTTAATCATGGGAGATTTGTAACAATTTAAGGCTACAATCATTGATGTTCAAAAAATAAACAAGGATAAAATGGGTAGCATATAAATATTTATATTACGTAGCAACTTTTCTTTGGTTTTTTAGTTTTTTTATTTTATTTTCGACCTAATATTTTCCTAGAAAAGTATAAAGTGTACAAATAAATTTTAGTTTTGTGTGTTACCTATTTATAAAATATAAATAATAATAAACTAACCAAAAATCAGGCAGCACTGAGTAGGTTCTGAGTCCTGACCGAGGCCAGGATCATCAGACACAGACTGGCAGACTGCCTGACTGACTGATGGATGGGTGGATGGATGGTTCGTGTTAATTATTTTGCTAAAATAATGCAACAACAACGGCTACAAAATTTGACAAAATTTGATGTGCTTCCCTCTCCCGCTTTTCTCGCGCGCTTTCTGTGTGTGCTTTTCCCCGAAAATAAAAAGGCAAAACACCGAAATGAAAAATCGCAATTTCCTGGGCCCCAGATAACCGCCGGCTACGAACATTTTCTATATAGAAATATATAAACAACAATAAAGAGCGGACGACAGCGACGGCTTAATGAGTGACGGGCGGTCATATTAGATGCGATGCGATGTGTTTCTCCTGGTGTGTGTGTTGTGTGTGTGTGTGCAGTGTGTGTGTTGTGCTTGTGTTTGCGTTTGTGTGCTCCTGCATTAGAGTTATGGCGCATTAAGCCCAGCTGCGACTACACTGGAGAAAATATATATTTAAATATAAAAAATAAGGAAATCAAACACCAAAATTAGTTTAAAAAAATGGTAAAAACTATGGAAACAATATGTATTACATCCGAAATATGACAGTTATTGGATATTATTAACGTAGGCTTCAATATTAGTTATAAACAAATAACAAATCCGGATTGACTTAGACCGATAAAGTATATTTTCATATTTCTACATTGAAATATATTATTTCTATTACATTTAGGAAAATGACATTCAAGAATAATAGCACAAATCCTAGTTCAAGCTTGAATTGCAATAAAATAACATCAAATATTATGATTCCTTATGTAGATACATTTGATTATTATTAATGTAATCTTTTGGCATAGCTTAATAGGTATTTTCTGAGAAAGCAGCAACGGGCACACTTAGCCAAGCGATGCGTATCGGACAAAGCCTAGTACTCAGAGCGACGAAAAGTGTTCCTAAGCAGTGCGAGAGAACGAGAGGGTTACTATTGATCTCTAAGCTAGTATTAGGCTTAAGAGGCAAAACCGAATAAAACGAAAGAAAACTGTAAAATCTGTTTGATTATTATTTTATTTATTAATGCATTTATTTATTTAAATCATTAATAAATATACTCAAATCAAATTATTTTGTAACATAAAATATTGATTTTAAATCAAAGATCAAGTGATTTTCTTTATTAAAATCTTTATGCAATTGTAAACATTTTTCTAAAACTTAAAAAAAATAATGAATATTAATATTTTTAAATTCCCAGTGCATGTGTGCGAAAAGTACGTATACATCTTCCTTTTTTTGGCCAGCTCTCTGCACTCTTCTCGCCTTCTCCGGGCATTTGCATTATTCATGTGCAAGCGAGATGGATGATAGAGGAGGATGGAGGGAAGCTAGAGGAGAAAGTCGCGGTAGTTTTATTTTAAAGCCCAAACGTTCATAAAAACCAAGCCCCAGACAAGTGCAGTTCGCTGTCGCGGGAGGCTTTTGTGAGGAGGCAAAGGCGTAATATATATACATATATAGGGGGAGGGATACTAAATACACTATAATTCAGCAATAATCGGCAGATATCCCTAAGCTAAAGCAAGAGATGTGTATCTTCCTAAATACTTAAATTATTTAAATAAAATTAAAGATGATGGGCAACATTTAAGGGCTCATTAAGTAAGGAGATAGGTTTGAAAAACTCCTGAAGGCAGCAGAAAACCTTTTTGTTTTATTAATTAATTTTTTAAAAATATATGTACTATTATTTAAATAAAGGGCATTCCCTTAGTCTTTGAGGTCTTCGCAAAGAAAGCCTCTTTCTCCGTTAAAACATCATTCCCATGAACCATTCTTGTTGCATTTTACGTTCGCTGGCTGAACGCTTTTGATGGCTTTTTGGGGCTTCGTCCATGGGTCCTCCTCCTTGTCCAATCGTCGTGTGTTGATGCTGATGACAGCAGCTGAGAGGAGCTGAGCCGAGCTGGGCTGGAGAGACCACGTCCTCGTCGTCGTCGTCGTCATCATGATGAAGTTGTCGTTCGTCGGGGGGCTGCTCGTTAACTTGCCTTCAAGTCAAGTTGTTTGACAATCTTCGCTGCACTGCAGCCGGGGTAAAAGCCGGGAAAAAAGTGTTATAAATTGCATTTAGTGTCGGGCCACGTCACTGCTGATTTGTTACGGCTGCCAACGGGCCAACGGGATGGATGGAATCGGATGGCATCGACGGGAGTCGGGGCCAAAAGGTCAGGCCGTAGGCCACAACAATGGCTTCTGTGTCCAAGTCCCCTAACCGATTCCATTCGAGAGATATCCCTCCTGCCCCCGTCCATATGCAAATGGCATCGCCTGCAATGATGCGTTCTGGAATTCCGAATTGTTTACAAATTTCCAACAAAATGCTAGCGGGAGGAGCCTAGATATGCTAAAATAAAACTCCAAGTCATAAACTAAAGACTTTGTTTACAAATTAAATGCAGCATGCAACAAGCGACATCTTCATCGCGGCCCAAAGGAACCCAGGAACCGAGGAACCCAAGACACCGAAGCAGAGAGGGACCGAGGTGGTGGAGGAACCAAACCCATGGCTAAATCCCGGCCAGATATGCGACTCCAGATACAGGCCGAGGCCGAGGCCTGGCCTGGCTTTTGCTTATGAATTCGCCGGGAGATGGCCGGGAGAGAGACTTCGTCGCCCCTGCATCTCGGCCCCATCCTCTCGATCCCTCCTGGCGCTAGGGTGTGATGTGTCCGTGGGCCTGTCCGCATGTCCGGTTGTCCGTGCAGAGAGAGAAATTTCATGCAAAAATTATTTTTAATATATATAGTATAGATATCTTCTTATCTATAATTATTGCATCGATAGGAATGGTAAATTTATCGTTGCATCAATATTCTATCGATATTGCAATATAATAATCGATGATTTAATTATTTTACTTTGAAATATAAATATAATTGCATTCATTCATCGAACTTTTCAACATTGTTTCGATATCGATGTATTTTAAGTTTGATTATTTCGATATCACTTTGAATTCAACTGAAAAACAATACAGTTATCGATGTTTTAGTTTATTTTGTATAACACTAGTTATATATTTTGACTGTAAACTAGTGTAATTTCAAAGTGATTTCGTTAACGAGCTATTTTTAGTTTGATTTTTTCTATCAATATTAAACTGTAATACTATATTACTTCAATTTTTAATTTTTTTGGATATCGTAAAATTTTAAGAGATTGATTTTCATTTTAAGAATAAATTATTATTATAAATTGATATATTTTTTTAAACAATTTTCGAAGTATTTTAATTTCTATAAAATAACTTCCACTTTTTTTTCGCTCAGTGCCCGATGTCTGTTGGCCCGTTTTGTCCGCTGGCTCTTACTTTATGCCCACCGTATGCAAAGCAGTCCGCAGACCGCAGCTACATGTGTTTTACATGAATTTTAAATGATATGTTAAATAAAAATGCGCAGCTAAACAGCCCTAGGCACCGCACTACACAGCCACCAAAAAGAAAATAAATATAAAAAAAATAAGTTAGAGAACAGGAACAACACACAGTGACTCCGAGGAGTGCGTGGACCGAGCCAACACACGCAGTCACCTAGACAGTGGTCCAGACTGGGAATTAAATGGTTAATTTGCTTTGTTTAAAAATAAATTGAGTGCCATAAAAATCCAATTAAATAATGCTGAAGAAATCCAAAGAGAAAGGTGCTGAGAAAATATTTTAATTGAAGCTTATATTAAAATGAATTAGAAGTAAAAGCTTCTCACGAAGAAGTATTCAGCAATAAAAATTTGTTTATCATATAACAGTGGTTTTATTTGTACAATTTTTATTAATTACCCATAAAAAGAGGCTGAAGCATAAAAGTTCACATAAATATTCAAAGGAGTTACAAACTTAATAATTCATTTGTAAGTAAGTATGTTTTATATATTTATTTCATGGAGGAAGAACTTCGGTTAATTTAGGCAAATAAAGGTATAAACTTTGAGAAAAATAAGGTATACTGTGAGTGATTATACCAGGAAAACAAACTTATAATTTTAATTGGAAATTAATTTAAAAAAGGTAATTTGTGTAGCATTGGATCTTATAATTTTGAAAAAATATTTAGAAGACTTTGTGGCAAATCTTTATTAATCTTAATTGCAGGAAAATGTCTATAATGATTTTTAATCAGTAAGAATTTAATTTTAAATATTTATAAATAGTATTTAAGTCCCACTGTGCAGGCGGCCAAGGAAAAAGGTAAAGAGGGGAGCTAGGAGCTGGAAGCTGGGCGCAAAAACTATGCAAAGTTTATGCGAATCTAAAATATTTGCACTCGCCAAGCGCATGCGCAGCAAACTCAATTGTTCAAATACATTTATATATCTTAAATGCAGGCAAAAAAAAGAGGAAGGAAAATCCACGCAAGGAAGGGGAAAGGACAGCAGGACTTGGATGCTGCCTGATGCTATCAATTCAAAGTCAAATGGGGGGACAACAAAACAAATCGGCGCTGCATCTATAATGAGCCCAGCCATCCACCAGACCGGGCTCTGGCTCTCTGCCTCTGACTCCGACTCTGGCTCAAAAAACACAAAAAAAATAAGAGGAGGAAAAACAAGGAAAGAAAATAAAAACAGGCCCCGGAGTCGGGAATTGATGAGAGCGGGCGAGCATGTGGCCAGCGGGCGAGGGCCGGGTCCGAGGCCCAGTCGCTGGCCTGATGCTTTGACTTGCATTTGCCTCATTGAGTTGTACTGTGCGGCTCCTCGGATGATCCTCCCTCGGATCCCCAGCCTCTTGGAGGGGCACGATCGGCCCAAGGGACACCCACCCAAACGCACACAGTTGGGGTCGAGAATATAGGAGGGATTTCCTTGTATTTTATTTATAATATTTATATCTTTGTACATAATATTTTATAATATTTTTTATTGTTGGGATCAAAGGAAAATAGTAAGCTAGAATATATTTTTCTTTATTTTATATTTATATTTTATTTGTAATATTTTACCCTTTGTAAATATTATTTTATATTATTTTTAATCATCGCTTTCACTTCAAAATAGCTAGCTTATTATTAAATTAATTAATTATTCGATTAAATTAACTAATTATTTCAACCTTTAATCCCCTTCAATTTTATATTTAATATTATTTAGAATATTTATTTCATTCTAAGTATTATTTTGTACAATTTTTAAACATCGCTTTCAAGGAAAAACAGTTTGTTTTTAATTGTCTCAACCTTTAAACCCATTTATAATTTTTTGTTTTTAAAAATATAAGCTATTGGTTTCTATTTTTGTGAGATTAGCTGTCTGATGCTTTGGGCCATCGCATTATTCCCGTTCGTAGTCGGAATCGCATTGATTGCAAAAATCGTTGAAGGCCGCACAATTGAATCCGGTCGCGGGTCCATAAATGTCTTTATTATGATCTTGAGTAGCTTGGCCAATTTCCTGAGGACCAAGCGAAGATATCCAAGTGATTTTGGCCCAGAAGTTTGCTGGATAAGATAGAAAAAAACAGATTTGTGTTTATACTTACAGAACTAAAGCTTTAAATAAATATGAACTTATAAGAAAAGTAAGCAAGGGAATTTGCACGATTATTTCTCCTTCATTCTCCGCCTATCGATATGTTATCGTATCCAAAAACCAACCCCAAAATAATTCATTTTATTCCAAAAACCCAAAACAAGACAGATATAAGCATGGTAACGGCTTAAAAGCGTAGGTCAATTCCCTAATTTAATTCCCAACCTCCGGAAAAGAAAAAACTGTGCCAACACCCAGAGCCAAAGCAGAGGCAGAGAGGAAACACCTACGTTGATGGGGAGAAACCGCCGAAACCGCCGAAAAGTACAAGAAAACTCCAAGTTGGAGGCGTCGGGAAAATGGAAAAGGCAAAAGGCAAATCAGGCATTAAATTGCTCATGAGGCCGACAATTTCTTTAAACATAGAGCTGGCGCAGCGTCTGAGTTGGTAATAGAAAAGGATTTGACTCGATTGAACACCCGAATTTGCAATTTTCGAGTTAGGCTTCGTTGCGCCCCCAAAACGCCTCGGAAAACCGCGAAAAAAAAACGAATTCAAATGGTGGGCGGTGAGTCGAAATTATAGCCCAGAACCAGAACCAGAATCAGGACCAGGACTAGGACCCAGGCAAGTGGAAGAAGCCGACGCAGACGGGCAGCCGCTTTTTTTCCGATTTTGTTCGGGGCCATCTCTTGGCCAAAAGCACTTAACACGTCAACACGGTCGCCGGCACTGTTTTCCCAAGCAGTTGGTGGCGATTATGGAGGCTCAAAGCCAGGCTCCATCAAGTGGAAATACCCTTTAAAGGGGGTTAACTTGGGGGTTTTTATTTAATTTAAGGGAATATGTTTGCAGAAATTATAGGAACAAAATTTAAATAAAATTTATATTATTTATTTATGTATTTTTTAAAGTTTCTCTTTCTCTGTCTCTTTGAAGACTTTTCTATTTTTTTTCCCTTACTACCCTGACTTTTTTGATTCCTTTTCGATGTCTAGGCCATATCGATAAAAAACAATGTTGGGCTGCTTTCTGCATTTTGGCTGACATGATTACCCTGCTAACCAGCTGCCGAGCTGAAACTGAAGCTAAATTCGGAGTCGAGAGGGCGATAGGATGATTGTAGGTGCCAGTTAAGGTGCACTGCAAAAAAAGTTAGAACTTTGCCAAATAAAAACCTTTCTTTCTCAGCTTAAAAAATATTTTTATAAATAAATTGAAGGATTAACTTATTTTATTGACAAAAACATTATTATTTCTTTGTAATCACATTTTTTTCTTCCTGTGTGCTTGCCTCTAAAATGGTTTTCAGGTAATAAGAATGGTATGCCCATATAAATAGATAAATCCATAGGATTGAGATCTTTCCAGTAGTGGAAAGGTAGAGAGAGAAGCGCGACCGATTGTCTCGATTATTATCTATTTTGGCAGAAATCGATCGTGATCGATTAAAGTAAATGCAAGGCCTTAAAGGGAAATTATGAGGCCGAAGTCTGAGGTGTTAATGTGGCGGGAGGCCTTCTTAGGGAAATACGTTAAGCTAAAAAAAAAGAAACAAGTTCAAAGCAATGGAATGCTAGCTTATGACCTAAAACCCCAGGGACTACAATATGCAACTCGAGGCTAATAGTATTTAATGAGGAGAAACAAGGCCTAAAACTAAGTAACCTTTGCTTTTTCTTAAATATTGACTTAGCTTCTAAAATTCCCTTTAAATCCCAGTTAGCCATAACTATCTGTCCTGCCCGTTTCGTTTTTTTTCGAGCCCTATTTCGATTTCGTTACTGCCGGACATCCATTTGGCAGCAAAAAAAATTAAATAAATTCATAAATTGATCGAAAAAAGCAGCAGCCAGGCGCGAGGCGAAGGTGGACAAGGACGACAGACGGCACGGACAAGCAGCTATGGTGGACACGTCGGTAGCTCCCGAGGATCGCCTGCGCGAGAACCTGAACCGCTGCATGTCCAACACCCTGGTGAAGGGCGTCGGCGGCCTGATCATTGGCTCCGTGGTGACCCTGCTCTTCTTCCGGCGACGCATCTGGCCCATCTGGCTGGGCACTGGCTTTGGCGTGGGCATGGCCTACAGGGGCTGCGAGAAGGAGCTCAACGATGTCAAGTTTACGCCCAAGAAGTAGGACCAGGACCAGGGCTGATCTTTGGTATTTTACTTGATTAATGAACTTGGTTTGCGTTTATTTGGAATGTGCAAAGATTTAATAATGTGAACCCAAAAAAAAAAGACAAATTTAATCGATTTTATGGTTATTTATGGGTCAATGGGTTTTTAGAGATTATTAAAGAGATTTAAGAGAAAGCTCAATCAGATCCTTAGGCGATTGTTAATTAGAGATATATCTTTCGCGGTCATCTGGCCTTCAAGGGCCTCATAACTCGTTCATCTCTGCTTTGATCTGGTGCTAATGCGACAAGTCCACCGGAATTCCTCTTCTGGGAAACTCTGAAAGATTCCGATTAGCGATCTATTGGCCAGCTTAGCTTATCCCAGCTCGCTTCTGAGGAGAAACTAGAGTCCAAGCTGGTCTGGAGATTGTGTAGCACGGTCGGCAATTATAATATATACAGAGTCCATTCGCCGGGTCGCAGGTCAAATGTAGAAATTGAGATAGATCCGCAGCCCGGGGCTGGATGTGGTTCATTGGCAGCTTTGCACGTTGCTTCCCCCTGTCATCCCCATCCCCATCCCCATCGTCGTCGTCATCGTCATCGTCGATCAATGCTCAATCCGAGCGAGTTGAGCCTGTAGCGCCGCATCGCATCGCATCCCAGGCCCATCAAGATAGCCGCAGACCCATTGCTGCCTTCCACCTCGATCCTCGAGTGGCAATCGTGATCGACTCCCAGCCAGCTCTGGGCTCGAGACTCTGTCTTTCTGGCTTAAAGCAGCCAGAATTCGGCAGCCAGAATTTCTCTCTCTCTCTCTTGGCCATTCCCTTGGCCTGGCCAATATATATATATATATATAGAGGCGATACACACGATATCCGATGCGGCGACAGATTCGTTTTGGCAGCTCTACGCAGGCTTTGGAGGAGATGGTCGTGGTGGTTCATAGTGTCTAGTGGTTCTTTTAGCTCTAGTTCCTGATAAATTATATTTAGAAATATTTTATAAAATATTAAAAATATGAGCTATAAATATTTACATTAAGATATAATTATGGTAAATTATGGTAAGTTGCTTGGGAACATAAGGATCTTGATAAAATATTTACTAGATGTAGAAGGTTTTATGTTGTAAATCCTGATTAAAGGTTAATTAAGGAGCTTACAATTAGTAACAAATATTAAAATATTTAACATAAAATTGTCTATAAAATCTCTTACTTAACTAACTTATTTAATGTATATTTTATTTATTTTTTTTTATATCTTAAGACCCTTTCTATATATTTTCCTCAGAACTAGTTCCCAGAGGGCATTCTGGCCAGTTCTGTCTAATCGAACAATCTGCAGCAGCACCGGCTTTGGCATTTCGGAGGCCTAGACAAAAAAAAGAAGACCATGGCGTAAACCATGGCCAAAACCATGGCTCTGCACTCTCCACGTTTAATAAGCAATTTTGATTTGGAGCAGATTATGTGACGACCGAACGAGCTGCAAGTTCAGGTTGCATGGCATACGGCGGCGGCTACTGATGCACTGCGAAAAACCAAGTGGTTATTCATTAAATATAATTAGAAAATTTTATAAATCAAGCTGTAAATATAAATTTAAGAATTAATTCAAGTTTTAAACTTTATAAATAAAGCTGTGACTCTAAATTAAATGCGAATTTAAGTAATAAAAGGCACTTGTATTATATAAATATATTTTCACTAACTATTTAATGGTTATAATATTTTAAAAATATTTATTTGTGTGAATAAAGTGAAAACAAGGTTAAATTACATTAATTAATTTGTTGTTAAATGATTTTTTACTGAAATATGATAATTAAAAGGGCACTGGCAATGTTTAAAACAGCTGTATAAAAAGTTAATAAAGGAAATATTGAGTTTGCCTACTTAATACTTACTTTTAATTTTATTTTTAAATTATCTTTGAAAAGAGTATAATATGGCTATTTTTCTAGTGTTAATTACCCCATATTTTCCCCAGTGCATTAAAGCCGAAGGAGCCGCCTGCCTGGAGCTTTTGCCTGCGACTTGCACTTGACTTTGTCGCTGACCCGGCCAAGATTTTTAACTGGGACTTGTTGCCAGTTGAGCTTGGCTCGGTAACTTGGCCAGCTTCAGCTCCAGCTCCCTGATGCCGATACTGTTTACATGGAACTTGTACTGATTGCTTCTAGTCATGCCCCCGATTTGGGAGGGAGATTCGCAATTTTGTGATAAGCTCCGCCGAGCTGCCGAGCTGCCGGGTTCATTTTCATTGGAATTGCCTGAATTTTTATTGAATTTTAATTGGTTAAATGCTGGCCAAGCTGCCATGCTGATGAGCCTCTCTGTTCCCTAAAAAACTAAAATAAAAATAAGGGAACATGTGCCTGATGGCGGAAGGCGGAAGGCCCTTACCCTTGCCAGAGCGGAGTGGAGTGCCAAAGGTTCCCAAGAAAATTTAGATCAATTTTCCTAATTTACTCGGGCCGCGGCGATTGCGTGTCGTGGCGTGAAAAACGGCACTTGAGCAAAATCCACACAGGCCCAGGCAGAAGGAGGAGGCCAAGGCATTCCTCCAGAGGAGGAGAATAAATCACGACTCGGGTTTCGAAAGCGCGAAACTGTTACCAAAGCACTTAAACTTAAATTGGCCAAAGCGACGAGCCCAGAGCTGCGCGAGAGCTCTCTTTCCAGCTCCAAGCTAATCCACCCGAGATCCCACAAAAGCCTTGGATGGGGAGGAGGGAATACCAGGGGGAAGTCCCAAATTAGAAATAGTGTAGATAGATACGCCAATAGAATTTATAGCGAGAGCCTCGGACTGCGTTCCTTTTGCTTTTTCCAACTGCTGCTGCGGCTGCTGCCGTTGCTCCTCATGATCATGCCCTGGTCAGGTTAATTTTGGGCACGACCACGCGGCCATGTGGATGACGACGACGGCGACGAGGATGACGATGATGATGGCAACGCACGAAGGAAGCCGCAGTCCTTACACTGGGAGAAATCCCTAACGGAGGGAACCAGTATACTTAAAACTCCATAAAAGCATGCTTAGCAGGAAAAGCTTTGAAAATATTATTCTTAGAAGAAAGATTCCTTTATGTTAATATTTTTATTATAATTATATTATATTTATTATTAAATTATTATATTTTCTTGTCCAAAAAATTTACCTTATCTTTCTTCATTTAATCCCAAAGATTTTCTGCAGTGCCCTGATGCTCATGGAGCCGGCAAAGAAACGTGCTCAGGGATCGCAGCTTAAGTTTAATGGAACCAATTGAAGATATTTTGTGGGCAAGTGATAAAGTTGTATGCCCAGTTGGTGGGTGCCCTCCTCCCATCCACCATCCTCCATCCTCCTCTTCTGGCCAGTCTTTTCCATCAACAACTCGGATACTGCCAGAGAGTTGCCTCCACGAACCCATTAAATGATGCGTAAGGCCCCGACGTGATCATGCGTCGCCTCTCTCCGAGGGGGCAAGATCACACGATCCTGATACGCTGCTGCTGCGGAAAACCCGAGGAGAAAATCAGCGTGAAAATTGCCAACTCCCCCTTTTTGCACACACAGAGAGTTATGCGAAAATTGCGGAAGAATTTCGTGAGGCGGCTTGTTAGTAGATGGAAGCAATTCTCAAATGCTGAGCAAACCCAACTCGAACTCGAAACTAAACTAAAGTAAACCAACATTGAGTCAGGGCCAGGTCCAAAGGCAATTGGCCAGCAATCAGAGCGGGTGTGTGTGTGGAAATGGGAAAGGTGCTGCTGGGAAAGCTGGGAAGTAGGTTAAGGTAATTCCCTCGAAACAAACACTAGTTTCGGTTTGTGATTGTTGTGAGCATTACGGAATACCTGGGACCTTCATACGATAAAGATATTAAATAGTTCTTGATAGAAAGGAAACTAATCCGTTTATCGATAGTTTAAATAAATTTAACGATAACTTATACAGAAAATACATCTCTTTAGCGATAATTTTTATAAGATATCGATCTTTCGATACCTTCGTGATTGTTGTGAGAATTTTGGCATACCTGGGGCCTTCATTCAATAAAGATGTTAAATAGTGATCGATAGAAAGTAAACTAATCCGTTTATCGATAGCTAAAATGAACAAGAAATAAATTTAGCGATAACCTGCAGCGATAGTTTCTTTAAGAAATCGATTTATCGATACCTTTGGCACTTAAAATAAGTCAAAATGATTTTTCTTTCTCTTTGGCAATATTTTCGTAATTTTTTATTTGTATTAACTGCCCACGTGTGACGTCACGCTTCCGCTGACCAACTAATCAATCAACGGGGGTCTCTTAGCCTCCCTGTCTCAACCCCTTCCATAAGTCTCTTTCGCTCCGCCTCCCTCCTCCTCCGGCGGCTTTCTTATTTATTTTGGCTGATTTTTACGCTTTATGCACTTTCCTTCCTCTCCTTCCGTCCTTGCCTGCCCTTATTCTCTCCTCCCTTTATGCTCTTTATTCGCCTGCCTCCTCCCCCTCCACCCCTACCCTACCGCTTGCTTTGTTTCGCTCTCTGCGCTCTGTTGGCCATTAAATTTGATACCCACTTATTTGGCCAATAAAATTAACCTACCTCAACTTGTTTGGCCTTCATCATAAAAGGTGGAAGAAGTCGCAGACAGACGGGGAGGGGGATGGAGGCGGTGCAAAGGAGACGACTTTGTTCAAGCATGGCTCTTGGCCTTAATGTCCAGACATGCGAGTGGCTAATGTGTGCTATATGCCAGCCGAGAAATGGTTGTAGCTCCCAAATAATTCTTGTTTTCCTAAGTTTGCATAAATCATAAATGTTATTGAGACCTAAAGTATGTAATTATAATTATTGATTATAATTAATTTTCTCCTTATATTATTTTACCTTAAAATACATAGAAATCTCTTTGAAAATCTCTCTTTCTCTCCAATCCCTTCACTTTTCCGCCCAGTAGCACGATCCGATATCGGCAAACCCACCCGAGCCGCCATTAAATCGATCCGCCGATCCGTCGGGCGACGGCGACCCTCCTGCGGTGAACGCATCGGCGGCGCAAATAAATTAGCGGCCGCCAAGTGTTGACATTTATTGTCAAGCCGAGCCCCAAAAAAAGAGAGAAAAAAATACGCCAAACCGACACCGAAACCGAAACTGAAGCCGAATTCCCAAACGAAACGAGCAACACTTGCAACGAGATACGCGTCGCACGTTGCTCGTTGCCAGTTGCACGTTGCACGTTGCACATTGCGCATTGCCGCACGCTTTTGGTCAATTTCAATTTATTGCAACAAGTGACAATCGGGTTAAATGCGATCGGGGGGAACGGGGAACGGGGGACTGGAGACTGTGGAGAATGTGAATGGGTATTGCATGTGACGACGGAGGGGACTTGGATTGGTTTGGAACAACTCAGGCAGGATCCAAAGTGTCCTCTTTAATTGGTGACCCCGACATGGTCTGAATTGTCGCACCTTTTATAGGCACAATTCGCAGCGTATCCATTTGGACGCGAATTTGGTTCGGTTTTGCCAGAATTTGGCTCGAATTTGGTTTGAATTTTAGTTTAGTTTCGCATTTTGATATTTATCGATTACATACGATATAATATCGATTTTTTGGAGAAGCTACGAGACTTACTTGATATTTTTACTTTTGTCATGCCTTTTTGATAACTCCTTGCATCGAATTTGTGTATATTTTCATACTCTCTATACAATATATAAATGTTTATCAAATTTATCGATTACATTCAATATAATATCCATTATTTGAAGAAGCTATGAAATGTTCTTAATATTTTTACTTTTGTCATGCTTTTCCAATTACTTCTTACATCGAATTTGTGCATATTTTCAATACAATTTATTTATGTTGCATTTCGATAATATTTCAATAAATATATAATCGAAAATATATAACATTTGAGCGATATATTGATTTATGGAAAATATAACTTGCTTTAATTTGCTTGCTTTAATATTGATTTATGGAAAATATAACTTGCTTTAATCAATTTGGTATTTTTTTTAGCTAAAATTTATTCCAGATAAATACACATTGCATTTAAATGTTAATTAAATTATATTTCCCACCTTATCCTTACTTGCTTTTATTTATGCATTTTTTCGGGCCATCATCTATCCCTTTCTCGCTGGTCAGCGGAGCGAAGCGGTGAAACATTTAAGAAAAGCCTCTTTTCTGTCCACTAAAAAAGTAACCAAATTTAGACCGAGCGCGTTGCGAGTTGCTAGTTGCCAGTTGCAAGGCAATTAAAAAACGGGGGTTCCTCCCCGTCTCTCTCTATCTCTGTCTCTCCCCCTTTTTTTTCAACCTGTCTGTGTCTCTGCCTCGAGACTTGTGTTGCCCAAAAAAGTCAAGTGTTGCACTTGCAACGGAAAGAACAACCGAAACAACAACCTCAAAGTGGCAGCCAAAGGGGCGTATGAAATGCAATTAAATTAAATTTGCAGTTTTCAAGCGTCCGAAGGGGGCGTGACAAAGGCCAAAGGGGAGGGGCTAGGCAAGGGAAGAGAGAACCCGAACCTGCTGCCAAAATGGTCAATGTCAATTTCGCATAATTAACATTTAATTGAAAAGTTTAAGCCAAATAATAGTGCATCATCAATGGCAGAAGAGGGGAAAAAAACAGGAAAAGGGTTTTCCCGGGGTGCGTGACAGTGCGTGTCCTTTGAACAGGATCTGCCAATTAATTCAGCTGCGAACAAAATGCAGGCCAAGTGTGAACAACAGGTTGAGCCGAAAGCCCTTACATTAATTAAAGTTAACTTTTTCGTGGCCCTCTTTTTATTAAAATAATCTTTATTTATTTTACAAATTATTTAATATATAAAAACCTCCTTTTGAGCTATTAAAGCTAGCCAAAAAAAGCGATTACCCCTCTTGGCCGTATTTCTCTGCTATTTTTGGTTTCGTCGGTTGGCTTTTTACTCGGTTTCCCTCAGTCTCTATTGAAATGTCAGTCAACGGCCCTCCAAAATGTTTTATAGCCAATTATAGTTGTCAATATGTGTGAGTGTGTGTGGCAGGAGGAAGGCCTCCTTTTTGGCCTCAACTTCTGGCCAAGTCGCACGAGAGTACACGACGACTATTTCCTGGCTCAGTTTCGGGCGGTTTCAGTTGCTGTCGCTCAGAGTCGGCCTATCGATAACAATTGATAAGAGGCTCAGCCCACACACTCAGCCACCCACCGACAGGCCGATGTGTGTGCTGTGCAGTGAAAAAAAGGTAGTACTTGTATTTAAGTCTAGTATTAAGAAATAAACAAAATTAAAATACTAAAATAACTGGAAGTATGATAATCCCTTAGGGAAAAGCATATATTTCAATTATTTAAGCCTGGTTTTTGTATATCTTTTTATATTTTTATAAATTATGAGATTTAAAATAAATAGAAACAAAAATACCAACAAGTTTCCTTCTAAAATACTTTTACTTCAAGAGTTTAACTTTATCTCGATTTATTCTGAACTTTAACTAGCTAGCTTTAAGAAGATGTGATTATAATTTCTAACCTCATATTTTCTCCCTGTGCCTGACCTGATCCCACCCAACCCCGCCGCCCCAAGCTCTTCCCCTTTCTCGCAGTGTGTGCGATTTTAAAAGGTTTTTCATGTTGAAGCGATAAAATGGCAAAAATTGAATAACTGACAGAGTCAAGGGAGAGAGGGCCTCACTCGTGGCTTTTCAGTTAGCAGAGAAACGAGACGGAGAGGGAGGCCTTGCTGATTTGGTAAATCGATAGGCAGGCTCTACTCCAAAAGGGGAATGAGGGCCAAAATCTAAACCAGCGAAGCTTAAACAAAGCAAAAGTCAGGCGGCGGATTAATTCGCATTTTCGCGCGTTTCTTAGCAGCTTAAGGTGATCCCAACCCCTGAAGGGGCCCTCGGAAAATTGCCTTAAACATTACTGGCTGCCCTCACTCACACCCTTTATTTTCTTTTCGCTTCACCACTTTGTTTACAAAAATTATGCAAAGCATGCAATTGTTTTAATTCCTCGACTTCTTCTTTTTCCTTTTTTTGGGTCACCTTTTTTGTGTAATAAATTTAACGCTAGGCTTGAAGAGGAGGGTCTGTGGTCTGCTCCAGACTAACTGTTTGGCCCCCGGGGCCATTTGGCAATGCCTCACTGACCCAGCTGAAGAGCCGGAGAGGGGGGACCTTGACTTTGTCGGTTTTTACAAGCGGAAAACCTTTTACATGTATTTTTAAAGTAATTTATATTGGAGTATAATAAAAGGAAGGACTTAACGGTTAATGTTCCAATTAAAGTTCCTTGACAATCAGGACCTGGTGCGTACTGCGGTTAAGGGTTAAATGGGGGGTTTTTCGGTCCTGATTGATAGCCCCAAACACAAAATGCGGCATATTTTAGCCCGACTCGGTGTGTGCGAGTGTGTGCCACTTGAATCGATTGCACAGGAACAACAAAAGTTATGCTACAATTCATGCATGAAACATGACTCTTGATACCGTCACTCCCTGTCCCCAGAAACTCCCTTTGGCCCTGCCTCTGTTTGTGCGATGGATCCTGGAAAACCACAAGCGGGGCAAAGAGGGTTGCCTAAACGCTAGATGACGTTTACCTGAGAAGTAAGCATAGAGAGAGGATGCACTGAGGGGAAGGTTTTAAATAAATTTATGTTATTTTTAATTTATTTAAATTTTATTATTTAATAAACTAAGTTTCATAATTTTATAGGCATTTTTTAGACTCAATTTATTAGTATTTATTAATGATTTGTGAGTTGCAAAAATCTTCTACACAAAAAGTGTATTTCCTTCCGGTTTTATATTAACTATATACTTCTTTTAACTTTATATTTTATTAAATTAAAGTCTTAACTCTTCCATTTATTTATTTACTATTTTTATCAAGACCCCACCAATTTCTCTCAGTGCAATTTTGGGCCAAAGTCTGGCTGTGAAGAAGCTTTGTCGTCTGCGGCCTCAAATCAAACGCACGCAGGCGAAAGCTCTTCAAGCTTTTCTAATGAGCACCGCCGCTGCTGCTGCGTTAACCTACACCCCTACACCCGCCTCTCTTTCTTCCTCCCTCTCGTTGCTCCCTTTATTTGCTCCCCCTCTTTGCTCCCTAGCCCACCTTAACCCGCTGGCGCCGCAGGCGCAATTATTGCAACTTCAATAAATTTTCGACTTGATTACGCACCGAGCGAAATTAATCGTCGGCATACGTCATCCGCCGCCCGGCAATTGCAATTCCAATTAAGAGCTGCGCCTGCCTATCGACGACTGCAGCGACGACGACGACTATCGACAATCGAGTGGCAGGAAATTCTAGGAAATTACTCACACTCATTAACATATTTACACCTAAAAACGAACTTTGACAAATGACAGAGAGGCGGCGTAGCTGCCGTCTAGCCCCACCGCCCCCCGCTCACGGTGTTTATCCAGTTCGCAATTAGACAAACGAGCGAGAAGGTGCGCCCGGGCCCCGCACTCTTTCTCTTTTTTTTTTTTTGTCTCCTCCTTCCCCCACCTTTGTCCGAAAATGCAAAGGGAAAAGGCTTAAGCTTAACGGACCCCATTCCCAAAAGCAATTTCGTAAAATCTAAATGAAATCTCTTCTTGAAATAAAATCTCCTCTTGAAAAGAAATCTCCCTAAGTGAAAGGGATAAGTATTTTTATTTTAGAATTATTCAGGGTTCCCACAGAAGTCGTTGGGGACTTAAAATCTTATTGTATAAAATGTTAATTCTTATAAAAAAATAACTAAAATAACTTTGAAAAAAAAGAAATGTAATAATTTTATTAAGAATTAAATTTGTTTGAAGGTAAATAAAAATCCCCTCATCGTATTTCAAAGTTTTTGGTAAACACTAATTTCTTCAGCGATTTCTCTTGTAAATAAAGCGTTTCTCGGAACATCTTTCGCTGAGAAGAAAGAGCGGCAGCCGTCAAAGAAGCTGGGCCAGAGCGGGACTGATGCTATATGGGTTAAAAAAAAAAAGAGAGAGAGAGGAAAGGGGAATAGAGCTCCGAGCAGGGACACAAGCTGCAGTCTGCAGTCCGAGAAGCAGAAGAAGCGGGGTCAGGGCCTCAGACGATTACGATTAATGAGCAGGCACTTAAAAAATTGTACACGGCACGCGCTCTACGCAGCTCCTCTCTGCCCTGGCTCTGCCCCAATCCCCTACCCCTGCCTCTGCCTGGCATTAAGTTGTCCAACACCTGCCCAGTGGGCAAAGCGATGGACAGCGGCCTGATTGCCAATTTGTTGTTGGCCAAGTTTAGCATTCGCATTTGTCTCGCTAAATCCTACACGGAAAATAAATATTTAAAGGCCTTACAGCTAGGGAATCCCTAGAAGTGCCTATTAAAGAGAGGTTTTCGGAGGAACACCTTTTAAAATATGTTATAAATATTTCCTTAAAAGCAATGTTATGTTATTTTCTTACTGTGTACGGAATACGTAATAAAATGGCACCGAGGCTGACAACAGAGCAATGCACCTTGCACCAATTAAGATGCACTCTGAGGTCCCACTAACTAATAGCTTAACTTGGTAAGCCCCAGAACCATGCCCTTCCCATCCCCCTATCCGATCCCATTCCCGCGCTTGTTGTGACAGATTTGTCCATTGACAGCGCCTTAATGGATTAACATTTGTCAGTGTCGTGTTAGGCCAGCAGCAGTTACAAAAATCGAAGAATAAAAAATCAGAAAGCCAGCACAACAATGCCCGCCAGGTGGAAAAAAAAAGCAGAGGAGAAGTAGAATCCGTGGACAGTTTCTGATTTGCATAGCCAACGATCATCGCCGGAGTCCATGGGGGAAAAGGTCTTCTTGGCACTTGAGACCAAGGCTGAGGCGGAGAAAATTAGTGTCGATTTATGAAGATGAAATGTTGGAAGATTAATAAGGCCAAGATTAAGCCATCTGCACCTTCGATTAAACCGAAGAATATTAAATAGCTGAGATATGAGTTAAGTTAAACAACAGTTGGAAATTCTAGGGCAAGGCAAGCGAAAGAAAATAATAAAAATAAATAAATAATAGGTAGTTCGGATTTAAATCAAAAACATCAATCGAAAAGCTAGTAAAATGAAAGTTATCGATGTTTTTCGTAGCAAAAATCGATTTTAAATCGATTAATATCAACGTTTACCTCTATCTTAAATCCGAAAAAGTATATTTAATACCGCTTTAGATTCCCAATCCTTAAAGAGCTAAATCCTCGATTACGGTTTGAATAATCGGCTTGTCTTTACTTAAAAATCGATTTTTAGTTGATTAATATCGATGTTTTCCCACCTCTATCTCGAACTCGATTGTGTATATTTAATAGCGATTAAGTTTCTTAATTCCTGAAGACCTAAACCCCGATTACGGTTTAAATAATCGGCATGTTTTTGTAAGCAAAAATCGATTTTCAGTCGATTAATATCGATGTTTTCCCACCTCTATCTCGACCTCGATTGTGTATATTTAATACCGATTTAGATTCCTAATCCCTGAAGAGATCTAAATTCTCGATTTCGGCTTAAATAATCGGCGTGTTAATTCCCCCATTGTTGTCCGACGCAATCAGCGATTTGGCCACAGTCTGTCCCATTAGTTAAGCGACACGCAGCGTCGGCTCTGTGGAGGAATGGGGGAATGGGGAGCCCTCCGAAGGTGTTGGGGGAAAGGACATGGAATGTAATGAATTCGGATCGCATTGGTAGACGCACTTTGACAGCGGCCCAAAGTGAACAACTCGTGGCACGCTAAACTCGTATTAATTTTAATGATATAATATGAGGAGACACGCTAAATTGTTTACAAGCCGCGCCATAGGCGGAGATCCCAGGGGGGCAGCTTTGAAGATGCGTTCGGAGATCCAAAGAGCTACGCCAGCGATGATTATAGACCGGGACTCGCTCTCCCTGGTCTCTCCGTCTTCGTTCTCATTAACATTTTTAATTTTATTTTATTTAATTATACAGAAGTTTATTGCTTCCGTCGGCCCGATGCGTTTCTTTCTTCTTTTTTTTTGTTCCCCTTATTCTTTTTTTTTTTGCGTTAAACTGCGAACTAAGCCGAGGGTAAGCCCAGGGGAAACCGGGCGCAAGAAATGCAGTTTTATAAATTATAGTTAAGAGCTGATTACACGCACTATAAACGTTTACTCTTCGCACCACGCGAACCTCGAGGGGCAGTCCGTTGGTGTTTAGGTCCTCTAATTGATTGGCCGGCACACAGGGAGAAATTTAAAGGCCTTTTTGTGTTTGAATAAATGATTTTAGGGCAGGATCTAATGTTTAATTGACTCTTATTTTATATTTATAAAAAACACCATCAGAAAAGGTACTTATAGTGCTTAAAATAAATGTTAATATTTAGTTAACCTTATTTTTAAGTCAAAAACTATTTATATTATATGTTTAATAATTTAATAAAGTATTTAATGTTTGATTTGGATATAAATAAATCGGATTAAGGACCTAGAAATCAAGTAATGTGATATTTCTTTCTATGCAACTCTCGTACAGAACCTAAATGAGGAAGGGGAGTGGATGGGAGAGTGGTGATCGGGCACATATGCCTTTGTATGTTTACGGCCACTTATCAGTCGTCGTCTCTCAGTCAGCACATTATACAAATTAATTAGCACCGGCTCATTACAAGCCAGGCCAAGCCACCCCACCCAGAGCTCTTCCTGACTCACTCACACTCCCCGGCTACGTAATTTGCCACCTCGAGAGCAGCGCAAATAACCCCTCTCCACTCCGCTCTGCATTTTGCATTTTGCACACACATATTTTACAATCAAGTTGGCAACAATTTGCCGAATGCCGTTGTTCAACAAGACAATGTCTCATAAATCCATCATCGTCAACAGCCTTTTCCTGCGAGAGCGGGGTGAAAATGGTGGCCAAGTGTGAACGGTGTGAAAAGGGGGGAAGGTGCGAATGGAGTTTTGAAATTGTAATTGTAATGCAGTTTAAGGGAAGATGAAACAATACAGGTAATTTATTGCCTATCCGATTCCAGTAGGAAATATATACCAAAGGCAATCAGAGATAATGCGGAAATACGTATTGTTGAAGTTTTACAATTAGAAAATGTTCTGTAATTTAATTTAGTCAAGTTCTAATTTGAATTTTTCTAAATATGCCTTTAAAATTAAACCGATTATCATTGATTTGGTAGTTCTTCTTAACTTTACTTTGTTAGCATGCACCATCCTCTACTGCTATCGTTAGAGATGTGCCTCTCTAGGCTGAACTATCGTTTGCCTATCGATAAGTATATAATAGATCGTTTTGAAGCTGTAAGGCCTTAAACTAAAATTCTAATCTAGTTTTCCTTGCTTTATAATTCAGTTTCCATACTATTTATATATATTTCTAAATAAATAAACTCCACTAACTTTTTCTTTAGTTCTTTTCCAGCCTTTTCCGGCTTTCAAATCGATTTCCGTCCAATAAATATGGTAAATGAATGTTAATTGAAAATACGAATGTGTCTGGTCCCTTAAATAGTTATCCCAGCGGAGTTGCTTTTTTCGATGGTGACTTAAAGCCCAGTCCGGAGGTTCGGGAGTTCGGGAGTTTGGGAGTTGACCAAAATGTGAAACACAACGGCGGCGCATATCGAGTGTGGGGGATAGTATTTAAGTCAAAGGACTCACTCCATCCTGCCACTTGACTCCAGACAGGCGGCCATGTGTGTGTGTTTTTAGGATATGGCATATATAGAATGTGTACGAGTATATAAGGTCTCGTACAGGTTGGCCTGCGTAGACACCGAGGAACGAGGGGAAAGGGCAAGAGAGCTGGCGAATATCTATCAATGTGCTTTCGGTTATTCATCAACGAAAATGTCTAAATTATTCAAATGGAAATGTGGAAATGTCGTCCGACCTCCATCTCCCGCTCCAACTCCATCCCTGCCGATCCTGGGGCCACTCCTGTTTTGTTTCTGTCGGTCGGACATGGACTGAATTGATGAAGCGCCAGCAGACCGACAAACCATTGGAGCAACCGATTGGTTGGTGGGTTGGGGCAGCAAGGGGTTAAGTGCGATGCGGCAACCGCTAACAATGGCCCCGTCAGAGTCCTGGCTCTGGCTCCGGCTCTGGAGCCTTCCATCAAGTGCCCGAAATGGTCTCGTCCTGTGTCTGGCCTCTTTATAAATGTTGGCTGGATTTTATGTCTAGTCAGGGATTGCCATAAACACACACAAACTCACCCCACCGCATCCATCGAAAGTATCCTTGTGTACCGAAAATTCTATATTAACAAATCGTCCTTGTTTAATTACAACATTTCTGGACCAGGTTTAAGGGGATAAACAAAACAAATAGGCATACATACTTCCTTTATCTCTTCTATCTGAAAAGAAGAGGCTTAAGGAGTTTTACAAACAGTTTTCTGATTTAAAAATCATATATTATATTTGAATTATCCTAGAACCATCTAGCTATTAAATTTTATAGAAAATATTAAGTTTTTCTTAAGTTATTTCTACTCCTTTAAGGGAATCTAATACTGTTTATTTTATATGTAGTTATTTTCCTTGCCTTTAATTCTCCCATTTGTTGACTCTACCCCAGCCTCTACCTGCTAATTTATTGTTATGACGTCAGAGAGCTCTTTTGTTGTTTTCGTTCTTACATTTAGTAATGTCTGAGGTTAAGTCGAAGGTTAAGGTGGGAAGCTTGAATTGCTTGTAATTGTTTTTGTTGCCACAGCGCCTGTTTAAATGTTTGTCAAAGGCAAAAGACGTGTCAACTGGCGCCGTTGTTGCTGTCTTCCCCCCA
>VNJO01008430.1:0-11789 GCA_008042535.1 Drosophila tani
CATGAGCTTGCATTTGGAGCCATTTAGATTTAATAAGTTAGCAGTGCACCATTTTTGACAACTATTAAGATCTGTTTGTAAATCAGACTGGCTAGCGCCCTCCTTATATTGCACGCAAAGTACTCTTGAGTTAGTCAAAGCTTTGGGCAAGTCGTTAATAAATAATGTAAAAAGTAAGGGACCACGGTGGCTCCCTTGCGGGACACCAGAAGTCACCCGGAGAACATGAAAAGTAATTCGTCGAAAAACCGCCTTGCGAAAGCAGTGAACCTTCTTAGCTGGCCGATCAGACTTATTATTTGTTATTGTTTTTAAAGTAATTCGGACCAACGGCATTCGACAGCCCCTAAAATTAAAATAAAATGGATGGAGGAAAGAGGAAGAAAAAATATCGGTGTAAAAAAAGTATTTAGGCGTGTCAGGCTTGCACTTTCACAATATTCTCTCGTTTAAGTTTTCGAAAAATCGGTGACTTCGTTTTCACTTTCACAAGATTCTTCCGAATTGAAAAACGGTCCGTTTTTTCGCTCTGCGAAATGAAAAGTAATGCCTTTATCTACATATAATCGGATCGTGGAAATTAAATAAATGTTTCATTGTTGTTGTTTTTAGTTGTTGTTGTTTTTAAAGAGGACCATTTGCGTCCTGCCATTCAGATAACTTGAGATCCACCTAAAAAGATCGACAGGAAAACCCATTTAGTCGAGTTTCCTAATAAGAAGGGAATGATTAACTGAGTCAAATGCCTTACTGAAATCAGTATAGATGACATCTGTCTGTAAATTTTGTGGAAAGCCCCTTATAATAAAAGAAGTGAGCTCCAGAAGGTTAGTTGTCGTTGATCTTCGTTTAACAAATCCATGTTGGCATGGAGAAATTACTGATCTACACAGGTGCTGCAAATGGGGAGTAATAACGTTTTCAAAAAATTTTGGGATGGCTGACAACTTAGAGATTCCTCTATAGTTGTTAGCATCCACTTTGCTACCTTTTTTGTGGAGAGGAATGACGAATGATTCCTTCCAAATAAGGGAATATTGCGATGTTTCCAAGGATAAGGTAAACAATTTTAGAAGGGGACTGCACAGGGCCTCGGCACAATACCTAAGCACACAGCCTGGTATTCCATCGGGACCTGGCGAATAAACCGGCTTGACACGTTGAAGATCCAAAAGAAGGGAGCTTTCGGTTAAGCTAGGACTGAAAATTAGGTTTGATTTGGGCATGTTATAAGAATAGGTTTGGTTTGAATCGGATGACAGAGAATAAGTAGTTTGAAAAAACTGAGCAAAAAGATCGGCGATTACCTGATCATTGTTTGCTGTCGTATTTTTGAATATGAAAGCGAGGAAGGTTGTGTAATTGGAGTACGTTTAGTGTTGGCAAAATTATAAAACTGTTTTGGGTCCTTGGCGAGCTGAACCCTACAACGAGTCAGATAGACGAGCCGCTAAATCGCGAGAATGGACAGCTTGAGAACCGTTACGTTTAAATTTAGAGTAGAGATGGACTTAATGTTTTTGAGGCGAGTCAACTCTTTACTAAACCAGGGAGGTTTATTTGAGATTGACGGATGATAAATAAATCTAAATCTTATCCATGGCATCCACCATGTCAGTGCACATGTAGAGACCGGACCAATCAAATTCAGATATAAAAATATTAATTCGTCGAAAAACCGCCTTGCGAAAGCAGTGGACCTTCTTAGCTGGCCGATCAGACTTATTCAGACTTATTATTTGTTATTGTTTTTGAAGTAATTCGGACCAACGGCATTCGACAGCCCCTAAAATTAAAATAAAATGGATGGAGGAAAGAGGAAGAAAAAATATCAGTGTAAAAAGTATTTAGGCGTGTCAGGCTTGCACTTTCCAATATTCTCTCGTTTAAGTTTTCGAAAAATCGGTGACTTCGTTTTCACTTTCACAAGATTCTTCCGAATTGAAAAACGAAATGAAAAGTAATGCCTTTATCTACATATAATCGGATCGTGGAAATTAAATAAATGTTTCATGAAATAAACTTTTTGATTTCATTGTTACAATGGCATTTTTTTCATTTAAAATGGGATTAATGCCACTGAGACAACTGGATTTGACACTGTTTAAGGAGTGGCAATTTCTGTCTTTATTTGGCTTCAAAACAAACAATTAATAAACAAAGAGCAGCCGAAATAGTTCCGAACCTCCTATAATTATATCATGGTTTGAGCAATAAAAACAATTAACTATTTCGATAACAGAACGATGACAAAAAGTTTGTGAAAACCAGAGCACCTAAAATCGAAAACGTAAGCTTTTGGTCGAAAACGAAAAACAAAAGTGAAACTACCCGATTGTGTTGACCTTTTTAGAAAACTCGGGGACACTAATATGAATAAGTTCAACATTTTGGCAGATATTAAAAAATGTTTATATTGATATGTTTTTATTTGAAATTTTTTCTTTAAGTTTGACATAATTTAATTATTTAATATCCATTCGAATTTTTATACATTATTATACTTTGTGTATTGAATAAGTACATTTCAACATGTTAGACGTGTTTGTTTTTTTTTTACTTTGTGTATTGAATAAGTACATTTCAACATGTTAGACGTTTTTTTTTTTTCCTGAGGCTGCTGGCTTTTAGTTTTAGATGTAGTTTCTTGCATTCGATGTGTTCGCCAGGTTAGTCGTCTGTTGTGTTCACATTTTTGTTCGTTCATTTGAATGCTCTAGCCAGATAGCCATTGGGTTGTTGCCCGGCTTGGACACCTCGAGCGACTTAGGATCGTAGTGTCATCGGCGAACGTGGATGTTGTTAGCGTGTAGGAATATCCGCTGTATAAAGAACTAACAGGGTAGGCCCAAGTGCGCTTCCTTGTGGAACTCCAACTTCGTTAATGTAGCCGTCAGATGTTGTTGCGTAACACCTCACTGCTAAGACTCTGTTGTAAAGATACGGCTCAAGTGTATGTGTATGAGTCTATGTAGGCAAGTGTGTTTTGATTTAGTATTCCGATGCTCGAAGGCTGTGCGTATCTCTGATGTTATTCTGTTGACTTGTTCGATTGTTTCATGGTTTTGACGGAAGCCAAATTAATCAGGCGGGATAACATTGTATGCTCCCAGATATGGTATTATGCATGTTAAAAGGCATTTGCCGAACAGTTTGGACAGACACGATAATAAACTAATTGATCTGTAGGATGACGGAATTGTGTGGTCGGAATAGGCTTCGGTAGACTTTTCCATTTGCTTGGGTAGTGGCCAAGCCATTTAATCCCAAAGAGTTTAAAAACAACCTCAATAGCAGAGTTTGGAAGATCAATTATCATTGTGAAGCAAATGTTTCGGCTCTAACTTCGTCCCTGCGGGCCCAGCAACCTAATTAGTTTCTTATCGGGGTGACTGTTTCGATTGGAGAGCTTAGATTTGGATGAGCCCTCCACAAAGGATGTTTGTACTGGTTGGTGAAAGTTTTTCGATATACCGTAATTGTGCATTTTCAGCACGACGCAGACGGCTCTTTTTGAGGACAGGCTGTTCAATTTGTTGATTTGTTTTTAATTTTTGTGGTGCTTAAATAGTGGCTGCTGCAATGAGTACGTTTTCTAGAGCATCAGTATAGCCGTCGATATCCGCTTTGATGTTGAGCTGCGGGATTAGTTCAATGTGGGAACTCATTTTCTTATATCTTAACCAGTTAGTTCTGTGCGACGTTAGCCTGTGGGGAGAATCGGTCATTTCTGGGCTTTGAAGAAGAGTTATTAGCACTGGCGAATGGTCTGATAGAAGGTCCGAAAGTGCTTTGGCACTTATAATGCGGGGAATTTTTTTCCTTACCGCAAAGTCTATTAAGTCTGGCATATTTATGGGGTCTGCTGCCCAATATGTGGGGCTACCAGGGGAAACATAGTCCAATTTGTTTCTCAAGTTCATAATTGCATTATATAATTGCCCTCCCTTGGGAGTCTTGCTTGGCATTATAGTCTCCTGCAGCTATGAAATTGTAAAAACGAGGCGGGGAAAGGCGAAAAGGTTGCCGTTACCTGACTCCACTTTAATACACGTAGACTGCAAGTAATTAGTTGCAAATCTTTGGTGAAAGTGGGGTTTGATGCGGTCTCTTATTAGGACTCCGGTTCCGCCATGGGCTTTACCATCTGGATGATCTGTGGGGTAGAAGGAGTAACTTCTTATTTGGAAGTTGTATTTGCTTGTGGGGTGTCTCTCCCAGCAGCATAACGTCGATATGATTATCATTCACGAACTCTGTTATTTCAAGTTTATGCCGTGAAACGCTATTGGCGTTTCACATGGTTATTCGTAGACTAGACATCAGTTAATTGGACTGCTGAGCTACAAGCCACTGTAACACCATGTTCTGGTTTTGAACAAGTGTTTGCATGGTCGTTTTCATTAAGGGCATTAATTCCGCCATACTTTGCTGCATGGTAAACATCATAGCTTCCATGGTACTTTGTGGTTGTCCTGGGGCTTGCTGAACGTTTTCTAGATTAGACTGGAGTGGGTTTTCCATACCTGTTCGAAGGCCATCGGCCTAGGACAAGCCCTTCTGGGTATTCAGCGGACCAAATTAGGATTTTGCGGCCTTGGCGAAAAATACGACCGGCGTCGTTCGAGAACTAGTGTTCACGTTTCATGTATTGTAATGGCACGTTGCTGTCACTCGTCCCATGCGACTCTTCAGCTCCTTGTAGACCACACAGGTCCTGTAGTTTGCTGTATGGTTTCCTCAGCAGTTTCCACATTTCTTCCTTTGGGAGTCTTCCTCGTTGACAAAGCAGTTTGCGGAATTGTGGAAGTCTCCGCAAACTACTGACTGAACGAAGTGTGCAGTATGTCCTGGTGTGTCCATACTTCTGGCAGTTTGTGCATTGCACTGGACCGTTTCTTTTATGTGTCTCTTCCACCAGAATTCTTTCGTGGTATGGGAATTGCAGGTTATAAATGGGGTGCACTGCATTTTTCTTTAGGGCTCTGCTGTCTGGCTCCAGCTCGACCTTGAAGAGTGGTTGCGGCTTTTTGTTTCTGTTGCTGTTGCTGATGTTGATGTTGCTAACGTTCTTTGCAGAAAAACCCTTTTCTTTAAGGGCATCTATGATTTCGTTGGGGGTTACGTCTGGCTCGGGCAGGCTGGAAAGGAAGTATTTTAAATCAGCTGCTTGTTATATATTTGTTGACATTTGAAAGACAAGACACTTTTGCACAGATTTGCAGCTTCGTTTTGGAATAGCTCATCTGCGCACAATAACCACCGACGCCATGTCCAACATTCTTTCCTGGATCGACAACGAGAACAAGGGCTGCACTACCAGCTGCTGCTGGAGATTCTGTTTGTAGCAAATGGAATTCACCATTACCTGGGTAGTGGCGGTGGTTGCCGCAGCTACTCCTGCTGCCTCCAAATTATTGAACTTGTGGAATGATTCGATGTTACTTCGTTATTGATGGACGTGAGACTCTGTGCTGGTAATGCTCCTGCGCCTGGTTCTGTTCTTTATGTCCTTCTCCAGCTCGGCAATGAAGGATTTGTCCAGCCAGACCCTGATCTCAGCAGCAGCAGGCGGTGGCCGTCGTACGCCTTCATCACAAAAGTTATAACCAAAGTTATAACCAAATATGACATTGAGGGAGCTATTTCCTTTTGGACTTCTATCTGATGGACGTTGATGCACTACGGTCAGTACACTCAAGTGGCCCTTCGAAACCAAGCACGTGCTTGTTAGGGTTAGGTGTTAATAGGCGCGAAAGTAAAGTATAGGTAAAAGAATCCGAGGAAAATACCCTCCACCATATAGACTAATAGCGCGCAGCTCGATTGCTATCGTGCATGTGTACTAAGTGGGTTAAGATTAATGTTTTTAGTTTAGGAAGGCTATCTACAGATGAGGTTATTTTGTACAAATCATTATAATTTGCACATAGTACTCTAAAGGGTTCATGCATTTCATACGAGGTTCTGCAAAGCTTCTACAATGGTGGAAAACTAAAGGCAAGTAGGATCTGGTGGTTCTACATGGTACGTGGAAATTCAACGGCCCCAAAAGATCGGTGCTTTCCACGTCACCACGGATCAGGTTATACATAAAGACAATGCCTAGTAGCATCGTTCTACGGTTTGCTAAGGAAGGTAGGTTAATTATGAGAAGTCTACTAGAATAAGATTGCAACCTAAGGTTTGCATCCCAGCTTAAGCCACGAAGAGGAAAAAGTAAAAAATTCTTTTGAACTGACTCGATGCGTTTGCTGTGGACGTCCCACTGGGGACTCCAAACGCAAAATCCATATTCTAAAATAGGACGAAAAAACGAAATGTATAAATGCTTCGTGACGTAGGGGTCATCGAATTCTTTCGACCATCTTTGAAAGATTCTTTTTATAAATCCAAGCACAATAAACTCCAGTTTAGAATCTAGGCGGATACCCAAATCGTCAACTAGAGTGATCCTTTCCAGAGAGCAGTAGTTCAGCGTATAGGTCGCAAGTTTGGGAGAGACACGTGAGAATGTCATGATAGGTTTGCTGTGCACCATTATTTTTAAAAGTTAATAAGATCTGTTTGTAAATCCGACTGGCTAGCGCTGTCCCTGTAGCGTACATGAGTACTCTTGAGTTAGTCAAAACTTTGGGCAAGTCGTCAATAAATAATGTAAATGGTAAGGGACCCAGGTGGCTCCCTTGCGGGACACCTGAGGTCACCCGGAGAACATTCGACAATTTGTTTTTAAAGTAGACTTTATGCGTCCTGCCATTCAGATAACTTGAGATCCACCTAAGAAGATCGAAAGGAAAACCCATTAAGTCGAGCTTCCTAACAAGAAGGGAATAATTTTCGGAGTCAAATGCTTTACTGAAATCAGTATAGATCACATCTGTCTGCAAATTTTGTGGAAAGCCCCTTATAATGAAAGAAGTAAGCTCCAGAAGGTTAGTTGCCGTTGATCTTCGTTTAACAAATCCATGTTGGCATGGAGAAATTGCTGATCTAGACAGGTGCTGCGAATGGAGAGTAATTACGTTTTCGAAAAGTTTTGGGATGGCTGACAACTTAGAGATTTCTCTGTAGTTTTTAGCATCCACTTTGCTACCTTTTTTATGGAGCGGAATGACGAATAGTTCCTTCCAAATCTCCGACTTATCTAAGGATAAGGTAAACAATTTTAGAAAAGGACTGCACAGCACACAGCCTGGTATTCCATCGGGACCTGGCAAATAAACCGGCTTGACACGTTGAGGATCTAAAAGAAGGGAGCTTTCGCTTAAGCTAGGACTGAAGATTAGGTTTGATTTGGGCATGTTATAAGAATAGGTCTGGTTTGAATCGAATGGCGAAGAATAAGTAAGATAATAAGAGAATTGACAGCTTGAGAACCGTTACGTTTAAATTTAGTATAGAGATTGAACTTAATGTTTTTGAGGCGAGTCAACTCTTAACTTAACCAGGGAGGCTTATTTGAGAGTGACGGATAGTATATTGGAACACATTCAGTAAAAAAGGGAATTCATAGCATTGTAAAAAATATCCATGGCACCCACCATGTCAGTGCACATGTAGAGATCGGACCAATCAAAGTCAGATATGAAATTATTCAGCTGTTGAAAATCCGCCTTGCGAAAGCAGTGGACTTTCTTAGCTGGCCGATCAGACTTATTCTCCATAACAGTCCCAATATCGATAGTCACATCGAAAGTGCGAAGGTATGGATCTTCGGGTTGCGTCAAGGGCGGGACCATAACCAAACTGACTCTTGCCGGATCAGAGACAAAGCAGAGATCGAGCAAGCGATCTAAAGAATTTCGTACATGGTTGACTTGACAGCGAACTGTCAAACAAACCATCAATAAAGTCATGCCGTGCTGTAGTTAAAAGAGTATTTTAACATTCATTTGTGGACCAAATAGCCCCAGGAATGTAAAAATCACCTAGAACTACTAAATGGTCCCTATCCGAAAGTCTATTGGAGACCTCCTGAATAGCGGAGAGGTGGTTCCAATAAATAGGAAGTTCCGATAAGGGTGGAATGTAGGAACATGTAATATAAGTAAAACTACCATAAAACTACTATTGCCCCTCGCCTGGAAGGCCGATCCAGCTGTACACAGCTGGAAAAACTTCGGAGCTTAGAATATCCGGCTTTAACCAGGTTTCTGTGAACACAATAACCTGGGATGCAAACGATAAACCATCCGAATACAAATTACGAAGCTTACTACGTAAGCGGACGAGGTAGATGACACAATGGATTTTTCCAGCCTGGGTAAACTAACTCCAACAGGCCGTCTTTTCTTTTTCTTAGCTTCGTACTCCTTAACAACAATGTGCTTTGGCCAGAAGTTCTCAGAGCACATTGTCTTAAAAAGTTCGTCAGGGACATTTATTTTGACTTAGAAGATAGGTACTTACATTATCAGATGTTTGATCAGGGGAAAGCCACAAAACAAATATCTGTTTCGTTGGTGGAATAGCAATAAGGGCTTTTGGCAATACATTTGTAGTGCCAATTTCGGCCGATATTCCAGGCCTGTTACACTGGGGAGTTTTCTGGATGGGGTTCTGTGGGGTCATTAATTGTGACCTCTCAGCGGACTCAACGGATATAACTGAAGGCGCTGCCCCTCTCGTGGCACATTTAAAGGCCGAATCTTTTCTCGCCCCCGATCTTAGTATCATTGGAGTTAGATATATTGGAGTCGGGAACTGTGCCGAGGGAGTGAGCTGTTGAGAACCCGCCGCGAGTTGTTGGGATCCGCCCAAATGCGGTGTGCCAACCGTGGTTTTTTTTGAGCATAGGGGACTTATTTAATAGCTTAAGGCCATTAAACTGGGAGTCCAGCGCCAGGAGCACATCATTCGTTTTACGAAAACTAACAAGTAGATCCCTAAAACCATTTTTGGTTTGCCGCATAAAAGACCTCATTTCCTTTTCAACCTCGCTACAAGTTTCACAGTAGTAGCGCATTCCACTGTTTTTAATAATTTCAGCCGCCCGGCCTGTGCGATCAAGGCACTTGGCGTGCACAACATTATCACATAGCCAGCATACGATGTTAGGGTCATCATTTTAAATTTTACAAATTAAAAATAACCTTCTTGCAGGTTTTAATAGCGCAGACAATATTACCGATCATTATAGTTACGTACCACTGTACCAATCAGAAGTTAAGAGAAAATAAATGCACTAAGGGAGAGAGTTAGGGAGCTTAAGCCGTCAAGCTGTAGTATCGGCGTAACGGATAAAGCACAAAGAGGAATGCAAAAATGAAGATAAGCAATAGCTGCACCAAACTAATTTACAATTAATATAGTTATTAATACACAAAAACAGCTGCATGCACACGCGAAGTGAAACGGTGAATCCTTATTGACACAAGATAGAAGTTTTAAATAAAACCCCACTTACAAAAATACGCAAAACAAAAACACGACCGTTCACTTTGAAAGAGAAAACGATATTTATTAATGCAAATATTTTATATTGCCCAAATCCCTTATTATTGAATTTGCCTCTACCAATTTAATTACTATAACTTTAAACTCCTGGACTCGGATTTTGCATACATTATGGTTTTTGTCAGGATCTATTTTTTTGAAATATGTGACGAATTTTTATTTGTTAGTTACCCCGTTCTAGTTCGCGTGTCTGAGTACGTAGCTAAAATAAACAAAAAAAAATATAAAATCACGTTGAAGTAAGATAAAAATTAAATATTCGCCATTATATACAATAGTAGAAAATGTATTAATTTGACTCCAATAGTACCAGTGCGGCCTCGCGGCCTCAAAACATGGGTCGTCAAAACTCGGCGCTACATAAAAATAAAGTAGATACCGTTTTTTTGATTCACACTCGAAGGGTCCCGCCCTTTTTGTAAAAATTTACCTCACCTATTACAAAACATGATTGGATCATTAAAACAGGTTTATTTTATCCATTGCAAATATTATGAGAAAGCCTGGAGCCAAACTAAATAATTCGATTGAAAAAGAAGCGTTTGGCATAACGCATCTTAGGGCCGGTTTTTGCCTTCACTGTCAATATAGCTAACTGTCCGGAAAAGATAATCACCAGATAAACTTGTCGTAAAGCAAAACTTTTTCTGTCCTCATATAGTGCTTTTAATACTGCTGTTAACTATCAATTATTGCTGTAAAGCACTGAATTGTGCTGTATGGCGCATCCACATGGTTTCTTTGGTTATCACAGCCATTACAAATTATGTAGGTCTCTTCTTCTTCACTTCGTTATCGGAACTCAGCTGTTCTTTTGCCGAGCCGGAGAAGACTTTGGGTCCCAGTTTAAGTTAGCTCTCACATTTATACTATAGACAACCAAATTATTTAGCCGGGACTTTAAAGCGTAATCAGTCGTCATCTAGCCTTCAAAGCGCTCGGACGCGCTATTCTAATCGCTATGTCTTCCTACTGCGCCGAGTGTAATACCGAAGTTACAGCAGTCCAGCTTCGGTCCGTTGACGCTCGCTGCGCTTCTTTGTGGCGACGCGTGTTCCATACCACCTGTGTGGACCTGCCCGCTGATGCGGCTAGACTTTTATTAAAAACTAACATTCTGTGGCAATGTGGATGGCTGTGTGGTGGCCAACGATTCCCACTCTAAAATTGACGAAATTGATTATAAATTAAAGACTCTGGAGAGCTTATATTAGAATCTCAATTCCAAATTTCCAAGGCTTTTCCCTCTAATGATGCCGCTGTGCAACAATTGAGTAATGTCACCGTTAGACCCCGGCAACCGAGAGCTGCCAATGCAACGGTAACAACTCATTCATATTCTGCTGCTGATGCTTCTTCTTCTTCTTCGGTGGCCCAGGGCCCAGTGCTACGACCGCCGATTGCTGAGAGAGGCGATTTTACACAAGTTCGGAATAGGAGAAAATGGAATAACAAAAATAACAAAAAATTGTCGTTGGAGTTGCGCCTGTCTCTGATGCTCTTCAAGTCTTGCCAAGCATTAAATATTTGTATGTTGGCAAGTTTAATGCGCCCACGGACGCGGGGGCGGTGGCAAACTATGTCTCTTCCAAATTGAATGTTGACCTAAAAACAATAACTTGCCTTAAACTGGTAAAAAAAAATGGAAGTTGCTACTACTCTAAAGTTCGTCAATTTTAAGCTTAGAGTCCTTGATCTTTACTACGGAACAGCCTTCAGCAATGAGTTTTGACCTCACTCTGTGAAGGTCAAAAGATTTATCCATAGAGCGAGGTTTAATAAAGAAGATACTATTATCGAGCTAACTGGAACTGGAAGTGCTTAAACCCCAACTCGTCTAACAAAAAACCCCCAGTGATCGGCGCCGTTGGCTTCGAAGTTTTAATGGATCATCTTCATGCTCCTTCTCATAATATGCAATGGCTTTGACTGAGCCCAGATCGCTCGCTGATTGCTGATCCGCACCTCTCTCTACACCCGCTTTTGCCGTCAGTTTTCCTTCCTTCTATGCACCAAAAACAACATCAGCTTTTGTCGTCCCTTTTGTGCGGCTTTCATCTGCGGCTTGGCTTTTACGTTGTTTACCTATGCGCGCTTATCGAAGCTGCGCTCTCGCCCTCGGTCTCATCGCCGAATTTACATCCCACACACCCAGACTTCCCTCTGCACCCGCTCTCACCAATTGATGTCCTACTCGCGATGCACCAACAACAACAACAGCTGGAGCTTTGTTGTCCCTTTTGTGCGATATTCGGCGCCTGTCAACCACAACAGCTGATGCCGCTAGACCCTAATATTTCTGGATCGGATCTCAATGCATGCAGCGCTCT
>VNJO01008431.1:0-65404 GCA_008042535.1 Drosophila tani
CTCCAAAAATTTCTGATACCAAATTTTGTGACGATTAATAGTTATTTAAACAAAAATATTTAAAAAGTTTTTAATTAGTTTCAAAATCGGCACGCTGCTTATTTTGCCTTTTTAAATTTTTCAGCTAAGTGCCGATTTTGAAACTAATTAAAAACTTTTTAAATATTTTTGTTTAAATAACTATTAATCGTCACAAAATTTGGTATCAGAAATTTTTGGAGATTAATGTGCCATCGTCACATTAATCTCACCTCGTTAAGAGGTGTTTTTATTTGATTTAAACTAAAGGCAAAAGATACAAATTTAATTGAATAGGTTTTCGGGATAAAATCCTGTATGTTCTTTAAATGATCTAAACAGCTTTATATAGATTTATATTTAATTGGTTTGGAACGTTGAAAACCAATAAATAACTTTATTGATTGCTTTTAATAATATTTAATTGATTTAGAACGTAGAATACCTAGGTAAAAGTTCAAAATAATTCTTCAGAAATTCCAAGAATAATTTAAATACTAAATCCCATTAAATATAGCTCTCTTAATTATTTAGTTCTTAGCTAATTTTTTACAATTCTTTGTGAAACTTTTTTACTACCCCAAAAACCCATTTCTGGTGCTGCTAATTAAATAAATTTAATAGCTTAAGTAACAAACCAAAACTCCAGTTCAAGAGCCCCAAGAATTACTTCCTCAATTCTCCCCGAAAGCCGGGAATCCCATCCTCGCTCCTCGTACATTCCAAGCGTTTCGAATGAACATTTCCTAATTCCGACTCCGCTGCCAATCCGAGCAATTTAACAAATAAAAACAAATGTTGGTGGCTGGTCTTAAATTGTTTGCTCTTGTGTCAGCCGAAAAAATAATAACAAGTATTTGGAGCATGTGTGGTGTAGATCCGCGGTTGATAAGACCCCAAAGAAGAGTCCCACGTCTGCACACGACCGAAAGTCATGTTAATTGTTTCTTGTGTGTGTCTTTCCAATTGGGAGCAACTTCTGCACAAGATCGAGGGAGGAAGAGGAGCAGTAGGAGGAGTAGCAAGCAAGTATAACAAATAGCAGAGGCTTGGTGGGGTAAACAAGCGCTCTCAGACACAAGCGAGCGGCGTTGCGACAAGGTCAAAGGTCTACAAACCGATCCGGCAAGGTCACTTTCGAGACAGTAATGGCCAGTGTTTGACTTTTATAGTAACTAACACGCATCACGATTTATGTGTGGTGTATGCCGGGGTGTATCTGTATCCATCTATTCGAGTATCTCCCTATCTCTGTATCTATATCTGCCCTTGTTGTCCTCATGGAAAAACTGTCAGCGCGACGACGTCGGCGGCGCGCGCTTCACTTTTTTGGATATTTCACTTTCGGCCAAAGCTTGTGGCGCCTCTTTGTTACTGCCACTCCACCTTCATCTCAATCTCAATCTCGCGAGGCATTAGCCAGCCAGCCAGCAACCTGCCCAGACTTCAGGCTTCAGTCTTCAGACCTCAAGTACTCAACTCGGTTACGGGGCTATTATGCAAGAAGAAGCCGCGCTTCAGTCCCCCCCCACAAAACATGCTCATGAACCAGCTCTCATATATGAAAAAGACGTGCGCAGGCACGCAAGTCACAGCATACGAGTTTGGTGCTGCCTTCGAGTACCCATCAGCACACACACTGGGTTTTCCACCTTTGTGCAGGCTGAAAAATGTACAAGTACACAGATATGTATCACGAAAGAAGCGATCTCAACTGAAGATCAGAGTGCACAAAAACACAAAGAATCTATTTCATAACAAGCCAAAAGGAATTTCTCATTAGCTGAAAAGTGACATGATTTCATGATGCACAGGCAGAAAAAAAAGGGGGTTTCATATGGGGTTATAATGAAAAATATATGAGATAAAATGAGGAGTAATAAACAGAGTTAAAGAGAGTTGTTCTTAAAGATTCATTCTGAACTTCAATTACCTTTCAGAGATTTCTATTCAATTTTAAAACTAGAATCAAGATTTAGGAAATATATTTAAATATTTCTTAAAAATGAGACACATTGTTTTTATATTTTAGGTACATTTGATAATTCTTAATTTTTTAATAGAAGTTCTAAAGGATTTCCAAAATAATGATAATTTTTTTAAAGGTTCTCATCAGTGAAATACAAGTAGTTGAGCCTTCCTCGCCGCTTCTCATAGAATTTACCTAAGTGAGCCTTCCTCGGCGCTTCTCATAAAGTTTACCTAAGTCAGCCAATATTCTTTGACAAATCTTTTAAGAAAATAATTATTCTATCTTTGGTTTTAATTCATTTTCAACATGTAAACAATCTTAATCACATTTTAAAAGAAAGAAATTACCGAAGATGGACATTTTTCGACTGTGTGCTGCTCCCTCCTTTATTTTGTACATTCTCCAACCCGTTTTGCATCCTGCAGTATTATTAAAAGGGAAAGTTTTCTGTCTGCCTGCCCAAGATCCGGATCTGGGCATTACAAATGCCAGGCAGACATGAAATTTATACTTCGTACATGCAAGTGTCAACTGCAACTGCAACTGCAGCAGCAACAGTCCGATTTGTATGCAGACACTGGTCTTCCGTCTCCATCTCCGTCCCCGGAATATGCACTTGCAGCTCTTTCTTGGGGCTTTTGGGTTTAACCAGCCTGATTAATGCAGTGACAACGCGCCGGTCCCAGTACCTGTCCCTGTCCTTGCCATGAATCAGCGCAGATATCAGACTGCCATTTAAAAACCACTCCAATTTCAATTTCAATTTCGATGATTTCGATTTCCACTTAATTTTCGAACCCCATTTGCATTCCGTTCGCAGATAAGGCGAATAACAACAATCAGATGCCCACGGTGACGCCCATCCAGGGACCGATCTACCTGAAGAACGGCACGGTGCCGGTGGTGCCGCTCTTTTCCTATCCCAAGCTCAACAACGGATCGTTTCTCCAGATTCCGGTAAGTACGATTACAAAAAGGTGGGCGGTAGAGAACAACTACGGGGTTCTGAGCACGCGCGCACTTTAATTGTCACACTGAGAGAAAAACAAGCTTCCAATAGGAGGTTTTTAACAGAAAGTATGAAACTTTTTAAAAGTAAACATGGTCTTTTATTTAAATACTTCTAATTCTGCTCAGTAAATAATGTTTGAGCAAGTAATGCCTTTGGTTATTATGTCCGTTTGTCCGTTGGTTCGTTTGTCCTTCTGTCCGTCTTGTCCGTCTGTCCGTATAAACACTTATATCTCAGAGACTATACAAGCTAGAGCTACCCAATTTGGCTATAAAATTTGGCCACGCCTACTACCGTTCATACTAAATTAGTTTCTAGACCTGTAGTACAGTAAAAAGTAAGTAGATATTAAATTAATAGCCTTGTGATTAGTGTTGTCACTATATATTACCCTTTTATTAAATGGGTTTCCCTAATATATTATTTTAAAAAAGTTTTTAATAAAATACAACTTTAAAAACTAATTTCGTCAGTCAGAAATATATACAAATTTCAACTAGAACTTTTAGCTCTCAAGTTCATAGTCTTAATTCTTATTTATGGCTATCTATTTTAAAGATTAAACTCCATTCTTGGTTCTAGTTTTCTCCATTTTTGCAACAGTGTACTCTCGATATCGATCGAGTTTGCTCATTTTGCGGAAATAACTTTGACGATTTTGTGTTTCATTTGGGGTTTTATTTTATTTTCCTTTTTTTTTCTTCTGTTGAGCTTTTTGTTTTTTGCGCACGAAGGTCGTGCGAGTTCGTTTCATTAAGAGGTGTGATGATGTTGATGACGACGGCGAAAGAAGAGCGAGGAGAGAGATTGTGTTGAGATTGGAAATCGGCGCATGGCAGCGCAACTCGAGCTTAATCCCACAAAAATCCACCTCTAAACGCCGCCGCTAACCTCCTCGAAATTTAAGATATAAAACGAACTTTTATGTTTATGACTTACTTGAGTCATTTTCACACCCCGGCCATAATTTGTTATGGTCCCGAAATCAATCTTAATCTCAGTACCGTACCTTGCCTTCCTCAATGCTGTCTGTGTTGTATATATACTTATACTTATATATTTATCGTTTTTCTATATAGATCTGGTGGACGGCCCTGTCGGTGGCTCTGGGCTTGGATGTGCGGGGCGATGTCATCAAGGGAGTGCCATGCATCAAGCGATACCATCAGCTGTTCTGTCCCACGGCCGGAAATAGTTATCCCATGTAAGTATCCGATTGTTCTCTGTTTTTGTTCTCGGAAATCCCAAATGGAAATGGTATTTCCCTTGAAAATGGTAGTCAAAAAAATCTTAACTAACTCTTGATTAACTCAAGGATGTTTGCTTGTCTGCGGTTTATCTTTCTTTGCCAAAAAAAAGAACTGAACTGATTCACATTTAATCCGGATGAATGTTCTAAGACTGACATAGTTAGAGGTTCTCATTAGCATAGGCGCGGCAAGCTGCCATGAATTTCATCATTAGGCTGAAAAAGTATCACTTTTATAGCTAAAAGCCATCAATTCCAGAGAGGTCATTAACATGGAAAGCTATCTATTATGGAGGGCTATTATTAATGATTAATTCAATTTCTTAATCAATTCAATCGGTGAATATGAGTCAATTTGCTGACCTTATCTTATCACCATTTGGTTTCGCCCTCTAATTTAATTTTGCCACTTCATTATCGACTTTTCAAGATCGCTCTCTCAGATATATATTTTTTATTAGCAAAAATTATGGGCGGAGAGATTTAAATGCATTCTTGATTTATTATGTATCGTAATTTTATAAATAAATGTATATACGTCTGGAACTGTTGATTGATCGCTTTAATTTAACGATCCAGACCTTAAATAAACATTATTTTCACGGAGTTCATTCGGGTCTTTAATTATTTTTTACTTCGCATTAAAGGTGTTTAAAATAAATATAAAAATAAATATATATTTTATTATTAAATTGTATTTAAATAAAACTAATAAAACCCTTTAAATTTAAATACATTTCAGTGAAAAGATTGAACGTTTTATAGACGACAACAAGGCCCTGATGCGAAGGATGTATGGGGACTTCGAAATGAATATGGAGGGTCCTGGCGGCGGAGGAGGAGGAGGAGCAGGTAGACAGCAGGCAAAGGTGCGAAAGCGTCGCTTCATAGACGAACCGGATATATTTATCCCACCCGGAGCCTTTGCCGCCAATGCCGGGGATACCCCCGTGGAAGCCGGCGATAGTTACTTTGGCCAACTCCGGAAAAAGCGACAAGCAGCCGCCGGAGGAAATCGCAACAGAGGCGGAGGAGCTGCTGGTTCAAGTGGAGGCTCTGGGAACAGCAATGCCAACAGGACGCCGGGTGGCGGGGGCAATGGGAATGGAAATTCGGGCACTGGAAGACTCGATGCCTGCGAGTCGAAAATAGAAATTGTCACCCCGTATTGGGCATCGAATTCGGCGGGGAAAATCCGGGCCATAGTGAATACACAGCACTTTGAACAGGCCATCCACCAGGAGGTGTGCAGGTGAGTGGGATATATTAATATTATTTCTGATTTTCATTATAATAATATTTATTTCTCTATTATTTTCCAGTAATACCCAAACCCCGCGATGCGAGGGCGAGTGCGGATGCGAGCAAAAGTACAAATGGCATCGATTGCTTGCCTACGATCCCGACAACGATTGCAAGGGCATTTTTATGGATTGGTTCCTGTTTCCTTCGTGCTGTGTCTGTAGATGTAATCCCTAGATATCACCTCTCTCCGACTCTGAGCAATTATTCGATATAATATATAATATATATCAGGCAGTTGATATAAATGTAATTGAGACAAGTATAATCGTAGGTAGAATGCCACTGAATGTATTTTAGTTGTTGTTAAGCTAGACCTTGCATAAGAACCTAATCGGTAGCTCTAGTTAAGATCGATTCTACATTATATATAGTTAAGGTTTTATACGAGCCATATCCCTCCATCAGCATGCGATATAACTCAACCTCCATTTGTTTTGTTGTACTGTAATTGTCATTGTAATTGTAATTGTAAACGTAATTGTAAAAACGAATCAAGTGAATAAAGTCTATGCAAATATCGTATACGAAATTCGGGTTTAACGATTCAATTAGCATAAGGTTAATAGCTAGGAATATCTACAGTCTGGCCCTTCAAATCAGTTAATGGCTTTGGATATTTGCTATAAACTCCAACATATAATAATAGTGCTGAAATTAATAACTGTCAGACACCTTTTACTTAATTTGTTACCGAATTCGGTTTATATTTAGGGTAAAACCATTAGGAGTTTACCTTTTAATGGGTGCAGTCGATTCGATTAAGAAAATCAACCATTAATTGGGCTAATTCATTGATGGGCGCCTTTTATTGATGTCTTGACCAAATTTGGTACACCTTTTAATTAACGAAACCTACAAGGTCGTATTTCTAAAATCTGCACTTCATTAAAACTATACTAAAACGGGTCTTTTATTTGCCAGAAACGTTTAGATTAATTTATAAAGATCGATCGTTGCTTAAAAATAGCATTTTAAAATATAAAACAAATGCTTTCTTTTATTTTTCTTTAAGAGAATCAGTAATTTTCATTAATTTCTTTCTACTAAATAACAAAACAACATTTTATTACTGCAACCTTCCTTTAACAATGAGACATGATGATTTTTCGAAATCGAAACAAAACAATAAACGAATGTTATGGCCTCACTCAAAAATACACAGTAGTCAAAATGTAAAATGATAAAAAGCAGCTACAATTGATGGAATCTCTCATCTGAACACAAAATGTACAACATGTTAACGAAATCCCATGATTTATTAGAATTGCCATATGACCAGCGGAGGGGAAACCCCCAAGACAACAATTATTGACATTTTGATAAATTTCAAACAATGAAGCTGCTAAAATCGGACTGTCTCGGTTAACAAACAAAGCAAACAAACAAATGCACGATATAACGAAACATAAAAATAAAAAACAAAAAAGTATTTTTGCATCGGCCGGGAATCGAACCCGGGCCGCCCGCGTGGCAGGCGAGCATTCTACCACTGAACCACCGATGCTTGTGCTAGGAGCTCGACCAACAAGCCTCATCAGCTTTCTTTTGGAGAAATACCTTGGAGAAACTTGAAAAAGAGCTTTGGAGAGCTTTCGGCCTAGGGCAACCCAAAACATATTTGAAATATCATTTGCATCCAGCATATGCCGCGGGTTCAACTCCTACCGAGGACGAAAATTGATTATTTTATTTTTTGAGTGATTGTTTTTCTTTTCTTTTTTTTCTCCTTTTTTTGTAAGAGTTTTCATAACCCGAACGCAATGGGCATCAGCAATTTCGGGGTGCTTGGGGTATTTTCATAAAGCGTTTATACGCCACAGGGTCATAAATAAACCAGCAGGAGGAAAGGGAAGCGGAGCAAGTGTGTATATGAATGGTCATATTTGCTACTAGTATTCCCCATCGAGTTTTGGGGGTCGTAAAAACCCTTGCCCCGAGACCGTAACTGGCCTCCTCACTTCCCCATGCCCGTCACGTATTCAATCACAGCAATGGCTACACAAAACTGCGCTATATCAAAAATTTCGGTCTATCGGTCGTGCATGGTATACAAATGGGTCCATTTCACCGCAGACACCGCAAGATAGCCCAGGCCCGAGCCAGGCCAGAGCTGGAGCCCCCGTAGTGGAGGAGAGGAACCAATAACAATTGAGTGCGCTGGGCTCCAGTTAACCGAAGCTATATGGCACCGGGGGTCTGGAGCATTTATTGACACCCGCAATGTCAACAATTGCAGCCATGACGACGACAGCAGCGGCAACAGCAGCCACAAATAGCAGTAACAACAAGTTCCAAGGGGATAATTAATACTTTTGGGACAGCTGGATACCCTGTATTTATAATTATAAATACTTGAAACTTTGTGGTAAATATGGGTAAAGGAATTGCAGAACCAGAAACCATTTTAAAGGCATTTCAAATATTTTATAACTTATGTAAAATTAACTCTTGATATAGAAAGCTCTTTGGTCCATTAAAATCCATTTAAAAAGGTGTACGTAAGTATGCAATCAAATATTTAACAGCCTTAATGCGTAATAAAGTTGTTTTTTAACATTTTGTAGCATACTTTTGGGCACAAATTTTAATTGGCTTAAAATTGTCAGCGATTTCCGTGGCAGCCCTGATAGCTAAGGGTTCTATACTGTTTACAATTTCCCCGTATACATTTGATTATTACTTAATATAAACACCCTTAAAAAATTATTAATTAAGAAACAAATCAATTTAAAGAATCCACTCAATCTCTTTCTATTAAATTAAAAGCCAAGACCTTTCCTATTACCAATATACCCCTCATAGTCCCTTGGGGAACCCATTCAGCACCAATGGCAAGAACAACCCACTAAGGCCCGCATCGAGTTAACCATGAAAGTTGGCCAAGCGAAACCATTTCGTGGCCAGGATGAGGACGAGCTCTTTCTGCCGCTGCTGCTAGCGACCTCTTTGGGATGCTGCGAGTGCGGGGCGTATACGTATTATGATGATGACGCCCGAGAAGAGGACAATAGAAATGCGAGGCCACACAAACACGACCGCACACACTCGCTAGGCACAACCACTGTCGTCGCACACACACCCACATGTAAACCAGTGTGTGCGGTGACAATGATACTGGCATTTGTTGGTTTTTCCCCACGCGACGCAGCGCGCGCGCACTAAAGTGGGAAAAAGCAGAGCACTCGGCATTGGTGACAGGACGAACTGAGACCGGAGGCTAATTCGAATTCCCCGTAGGGGCGTAGCGCATTCCGAGGCCCGAATAGACCGGACGCAAGTCAGGCGGCGTCCTGGCGTCATCTCGACCAAATCTCGGCCAGTGCCGCACAATTTTGGCTATAAATACAAATGTCGGCACGCAGCTTGGCTTAAACTTACATTGTTATCCTAGTTCACAACATCTCTCCGTTGTGGCTTTCGCCTTAAATCGCCGAAACAAAATACACCATACACTACGTGACGTAGTTAAGACGACAGGGAATCCTCCTCCAACCTTAACGGAACTCCCAAACTCCCCCAGGACAACCACTCCAAACTCCAAACACAACAAACCAAAAACCGTGAGTCACACACAGCGGGGGCTGCAGGTGCAGTTGTTCGTCGCTGCTTCTGCTTCTGGTTTCAGTGTCAGTGTCATAATCATAAATTTGCGAGCATTGTGTAATCCTCTTTCGATTGGGTAAACAAAACCCGAGTGAGTGGCTTGGCTGCAGCAGTTTCTTTGTTTTTATTATTATTGCGCCGAGTCAGAGTTAAGGAAACGTGAATTAAATTTTAAATTGAAATTTCCTGGAAGCGCCACTTAAAAGGGAAATTATGATAGAATAAAGTCGAATGATATCGAAATAAATATGGCAGTTTGGGAAAACATAAAAGAAGTCATAAAGAACGAGGAGTCACGCTATTTAAACTGTTAAGTTGAGTTTAAAGAGTCCTCGATCATAGATAAGGAGTATTTAGTATAATAATAATATAATTATATAAAACTTCCTAAGCGCCACAAGAAATAGTAAGATAGAATAAAGTCGAATATTGTCGAAATAAATAATACAGTTCGGGGAAAATATATAAAAGCTATAAAAAAAACGAAGAATTACTTTCAAACTTTTAAATAAAGTTTAAAAGATACTTGATAATCGATCACCTTTGCACTTTAACCATGTTTACAACTCTAATTGATCTAGTTTAAATAATAAAGCTCTAAGTTTAAAGAAATCCCTGAAGTATCTGCAATAATTAATTAATTAATAACTATAGTTTACTTTGGCAATTAACGAGAGCCTTATAGAATCCCCCCTAATTGACTTACTTATAAATAATTTCTCTCGACTAATTAAGACCAGAGACTTCTGAACTTAATAATAGATTCCCAGAGACAGCACAAGCACAAGATAGCATCCTTCCTTTTCCAAGATTTATATATACGTTGATTTATCGCAATCCCAGCAGCGGCCAGACAATAATTTATCTGTTACTCAACTCTAAAGGCAATCACTTTGTGTGCCTGAGAGATGCATTTCTGGTTTGCCGTTCGATTTATTCCCACTGCGACCCCACCTTAAAAGCCATCACTGAACCAAGCCAATGCAATGCCAATTACACATCCTGCAATCCTGCAATTGTTGTCTTCTGGCATTCACACACTTTCCTTTCCCCTCTCCTTTTGCAGTGCCAGGTGACCCAAGTGAGTGCCACGCCCACAAACACGACAATAATGAGAGCTGCTGCCGCCGCCAGGAGGGGAACGGGATTGGGTATGGGAACTGCCAGTGGTCACAGGTGGCTCCTCGTCTGGATGACGGTGCTGCTCCTGGTCGTTCCGCCGCATTTGGTCGATGGCCGTTACTTGCCGACAAGGTCGCATGGCGACGATTTGGACAAGTTGCGTGAACTGATGCTGCAGGTGAGCGATGGTACACTGAGATGAATATGGGGGGTACTTTGAATTGGTACATTTTATATAGTTTAAGTGGGAAGTTGTCTTACACTTATGGGTTTACATTTGAGTTGAATGCCTTGCAAGAAACTTTATTTGTTATAGAATAAAATTAATAAATATTAGCCTAAAAGGCCTAAGGGGCTCCAATCTTGAAGTGCGGTGCCCCACCATGTCTTAAAAGCTTATATTTATTAAGAATCGAAATAGACTATATATTTTTAATAAATTTTTTCAGGTTCCTGACCTAAAAAAAAATAATATTTATGATTAAATATCAAAAAGTGTATTTCTTATTTTCTAAGTTATGATACTTATTCTTTTATTTTTATTTAATGGGATCTTCGTATAATAAATTCAAGGATTTGATTACTAAAGGGATTTTAAACCCCAAATTCAAATACTTGTAAAAAAAAATATTATTTTAGCTTTTTCACATTTATATTATTAATAACATTTCTTTCCCCCAAATATTATTTATCAGTGCAACCGGATAACATTTCTGAAATATTTCCCAAGTGGTTTAAAGTTGAAACCGAAAATAATAGCGTGTTAAAGTCGTGCCGTAATCGCTACACATTTATCATCCACGCATTAATGAAGCCGCGCAGCAGGTGAAAAGTCATCACCTGGGCGCATTTGTACAGTGTATTTTCGTTTTTTTTTTCTCGTGATGAGTATCTTTTTGGCCTGAAGTTGTTCGTTTTTCTGCATTGGCATTTTTTGGAGCGCTGTCAATATAATTAACTAAATGAAAAGAGAGCCAAAGCGTGGTATTAAGTTGCAATTATGTCGCCAATTATTGAGGTTTTATTTTGTGACTTGTTTTTGTTTTGCGAGCGTTTCTTCTACCTTTTCTTGTCTTCTTGTTTATGGTTTTTTGGTGTTTTGCTTTTTGGAATTGAATGGAATGGAGGTTACGTCATCGGGTCTGGGTATAAGGTTACACACGAGGTCCAGGTCCCAGGTTCAGGTCCCTCGAACCCAGTGAGATTCCTGCTAACCGCATCCCTCGTCTCAGCAATCTCCTCCTGGCGCTGTGGTTTTCTCGTGCGTCTGCAAAACCATTTCAGAAATATTTTTACATATTTCGCAAGCAAGTCTCTTCGACTCTTCTTTCCTTTTTTTTCATTTATTGGAGGAGCCTGCTCGGCTACAATCGCCAGCACTTGGCCAACACTTGCTCAGTGCTGGCTCCTCATCTTTTGCACAATTTTGATTCAGCCGCCGCCGCCGCTGTTGTTGTTGTTATTTAATGCTTCTTTTTTTTCGGCACAGTTTCCTGTTCTTTTTCGCAATCAAGACACAAAAATGCGGCTCAACTAGGAGGGTAGGAATCAGGTGACCGGGTATGGGGGCCAGCAGGGGATCCCACTGAGGAAGCCCCACTTAGCTGTGTGGATGTGCAGAAAAATCCGCAGCTGCGCGTCTGCAGCAGCCTACAAAATGCTCAAAACTGCAAATGCAACTGTTTGCTCTACCATCGCGATTCGAGTATCTGTAGCAAATAATTGAAATACTGAAGAAATTTATTGGAACTATTGATCAGGAGATATTTATTGTTGAAGGGAAAAACGTAATATTAACCTTTCTGTAATGTTTATGGTTATTTTGTAGCTCATTAATAACCTAAAGTTATTATTAAAGTAAAGTTTACCAAGAAAAGTATATTTTATTATATTAAAAGTCTTTTATCCTTCGATTTTGAACTAATATTTTAATACAAGGAAATGTTCTAAGAGAGGAAATATTTTATTTATAATGTGTGAATAAACTTTAACTTTGATAAAACGTTCTAACAGAAAGTAGTTGTAAAAAGGTCTTTTAGCATTTCCTTAAGATGCTAACTTTTACAGTCAGACAATCTTTAAACTAATGAAAACTCCTCAAACTTAATGAACTGTTAAAAACTCTTTTAAAAATGAAATTACTTATAAAAGGCTAAGCGTCTGAAAGGGCAATAATTGGTTACTCTAAAACACATTAATTACATTTTGAAATGAAATGAAAACTTGAGGAATTTACCAATCTAGGATGCTGGGCTACGCTTTTTTTTCCCAACTGTGCGACTGTCCAACCCCCCTTTTTTGCAGACTCTTGGTTTCTGAGTCATGGTCCCTCTGCAAATCGATAAGCCGCTGACGTGCGACGCAGACAAAGACCAAAGACCGAGGACCGAAGACCGAGAGACCAAGAGCAGACCATGTTTGGACAAAAAAGCGAGCAGAAAAATAAAGTAAGACCAAGCGAGCGCTAAAGAAAAAGGGAAATCAAATGTCAAATAGCAAATAATGACGATGACGTGGTCGTCGCCGTCTCCGTCTCCGTCGCCGATGATGAAGGTTGACTTTGGCTACGTCACTTCCAAGACAAGCGACAGAATGCGAAATGAAAGCACTTGACACACAATAATGCATTGAACCTGAGAGAGCAGACGCCGTGAGACAACATAGCTTGGCCTTTAGCTTATTGCCTACCCTCCTGCAGGAGATGGATGTCAACAGAGTGACACGACCTTCCTGGTGTATATCTATCTATATACTATTATATGCCTCTTCCTACGAAGAAGGGGAATTCCCAGAAGCAATTTGTGCGTGTTATAGAATGTGGAAAATGACAATTTCATAATGCTCTCCTCTGACTTATTAGAGATATATTGGATTATAATTGTGTCGTGTGGCTCGAGGGTTGCCGACAAAATCTGGTACGTGGGCAAACTTTATAATTGTTTCAGGGGGCTCGAAACTAATTTAAGGCTGAACTTGAGCTGTGGCTCACAAAATGTTAATTTGATAAAGAGATGATTTGGGGATGATGGCTTTAAACGTAATCCATTAGGCAGGCAATTTAATGCGGCTTGGATTTGGGTGTGAGAATTTGCTTAAAATCAATTTAATTGGTTGAGTCACTCAAACCACCTAAGGTAATTATACTTTGACAGGAATTTTAATCAAATTATGTCTGCTTTTTCAATCAAAAATATAAAGGGTCCTGTTAATATCATAGAAATAATTTACTTAATTGATGTCTTACATTTATTTTAACTTTGTTAAACTCTAAAAATAAATGAATAAGATTCTTAAGCAGGGGCATTCAAGAACAAAACGGATTTTGATTTGCTTGCATTTTTGCATTGGCTCATGACTTTAATCGCTGCCAGCTTGATATTGGATGCCCGACCCTATTTAAAGTTATTTTATTTATTTGCAAACATTCTCCTATTAAGAATCTAAGATACAGATATATTTCTAATAAATTTCCACCACATTCCTGATCTAAAACATTCTTTTATACTTATATATTTGAGCCATAAAAAGTTTCCGAAACCGAAACCAAGAAAGTAAAAGTTCGTCCTTCTCCATTACGCCATTGATGTCGTCCACAATTGATGGCAATTATTTTCAACATTCTTTTCGCCACTTGCCACGAAATGCCTTAGCCTACAGATCTCACCACCACCGCAGCTCATCAAGTGGTCCCCATTCCAAGCCACAGATATTGCGAACAACCCATCGTCGTTGCCCAGAGATTCCCCAGTCGCAGCTGTTTATTTATAAAGTATCTGCCAACTAACTCCCTTTCCAATCCTGGTCAAAAAAACGTGCCAAGGGGAGAGACTAAGGCGGCAATACAAACAAATCACATAACTTTTCACTTAACGACAACTCTCAAATTAAACTGTCCAAACGAGGCCTTAATGAAAGCGGGGAGATGAAGCCCAGCTGACACCACCCCTCGCAGCCTCGCAACCCCGGGGGCAACCCTTAGAGTCAAGCAGATGCAATGCGATAACCATTCCGGAGTCATCATCGTCGCTTCCTTGGGCATCCATCCATTAATGGCATTTAAGTCAAGGAAAGGGAAAGGAGGCAAACGATTTTTTTTTGGTCTTTTTTTGTTTCTTCTTCAAAATTAGCAATAAAATAATTACTTGGCGCGAAATTGTTTTAGGTTTTTCACTTCGTTTGCCGCCGCCGTTGTTGTTGAATGTTGTTTGTATTTGTTCGTTCACACATCATCAGCAGACAAAAGATCAGGGATTACAGAGTGGTAGCCAGAAAAAAAAGAGGTTGGCGGCTGATAATTACACGACAATACCCCCCATTAACACATTTTCAGCTCATCAGCTCATCAGAGCTCACAGCGGCCGCGATGAGGAGCCCAAAAGTCGGTAGCCAAGTTAAGAGACGGCTCTAAAAAACAAGTTTAACCCTTTTTGGGGTGGCAAGTCAGCCATTCGTCGATAGATTCCTCGAATTTTTGAGATATTATTGTTGTTTAAAAGTTTGAGAAAAATGCATTTTGAAGGAATTTCTTAATACTGCATTGTCGAGTTGATTAAATGGTACTTTAGATAGTTATAAAATAATTAACACATTTATAAATAAGATAATACTATACTGATTAATTTTTTTTTCTTTAAGAATACTTATTTATTTTCTTTAAAAATAATTAATTATTTGTTTTATTAAATAAGATCAAGAAAAATCAGGAATGTCACAAAAATCCCTGTGGATTTCAAAAAACCATTAAAATGGTCTCCAAAAGTATGCTACAAAATGTTCATAACCAAATTTGTGATAAAAAAATACTATTTCATACTTGTGAAATTTTTTTATTTGAAAAGCGTTAGAGATTACTTGCAATATATGGCATTTTTCTCACGGCAAAAGATACAAATCACTTGAAGCTGTGACTAAAAACATAAATACATATAGTTAAATTGCTTAGACCGTGAGGCCTTTAAAACATATTATTATTTCGCGACCCTTGGCCCCAAATGGGTTAAGACATGCAAACAACAGAAGCAGACAGCCGCCGCTTCGTTACAGATAAAGTTCATTCGATTTAATGATGCGCCAAAAATACGAAAAAAACGCAGCAAAAATTAAAATTAACGAAAAAAAAGCAAGCGGGAGATAACTAAAAATGTGTGACGAACTTCCCACGTTGGATAAATAAGATTTCAACAGATTTTTTCTTTTTGAAATAACTCACGGCTGCTGGCGGCAGGGGGCCGAGCCGGTCGTGTTAACAACAGCAACTATACGATAATTATAACAACCATAACAACAGACAGCTCCAGAGTTTAACTCTTTCTCTCTCTCTTTCTGGGCGCTCTTGCGTTTTGTGTGTTTGCAGATTTTGGAGTTGAGCAATGAGGACCCGCAGCAGCAGCAGCAGCAGCAGCAGCAACACCCACTGCGTCTGCACAATGAGGCCAACGGTGGAGTTAACAACAATAACAACAACAACAATCCACGCGTGTCCAACGGCAACTCGAATGCGGCCTGGCTACAAAAGCTGAGTGCCATGGGAGCCCTGGATGAGCTGGGCGGCGACGGTGCCCGGTTCGCACCTAACTATGGACGTTATTAAGCCATCTAAGACACACCTGGCACACACACAACTGACATACATACAACAACAACAACCACAACTGCGACAAAGGAAACTGGCAACTGGAAGCTCGATGATGTTGGGGGTTTTTTTATAGGGGGGGAAACCATGTTGGACAAGTGTGAACCTCCTCGACAAAAAAGGGATGTCACAGGATTAAAATCCAATTGAGACGAAAGGCGGAGTGCGTGAAAATGGACAAATAAATGGAGCAAAGGATTCTGCTCTTTGGGAAATCACTTTGAAGTGCTTTTTGAACGAGTCTCGAGTGAAGAAGGACACTCTGGAAAATCACTTTCAAAGGCTTGTGTCCTTTTTTGTAGAAACAAAACTTAAATGACCCTTGCGAAACCCTTGTTTAAAGGCAAAAACATAAACACTCGGTTTGTTTATATTCTCTGGAAACCCTTTTAAATCAATTCAGAGATTTTAAAATTATATTAAATGACTTGAATATATAGTTTTTGGTTATATTCTCGTGAATATTAGTATACTTTACAGTCTGGCATAATAAGAAAAAGGTTTAAACCGTAAAAAATGCGTCAAGTTGTTTTAACATCTCATGAAAATATTGGTTTGCCACATATATTATTTCTAATCAAAAAAATTCTTTAACTTTAAGTTTAAGCCTTTATAATAACTATTTAATTATTAATATGTTTTTTTTCTTACGTAAAGCCTTAGATGTCTAAAGAAATGAATGTTCCAAGAACGTAATGCCCAACATGGTTTCCCTCGATCCCCAAAAAAATCGATATACACTCAATGGTTTATTAAATGCAACTGGAAAAACTGAGAAAAAAAATATAAATGAAACTGAAAACTGGTAAAACTATAAAGGACAACAATGGCAGTTCCTAAGCTAGAACAATAATTTTTAAAACTCATTAAAGAGAACTAACTTGTACCTATATGTATATGTACCTATGTGTTGTAGAGCAACCCCCGTCCCTCGGAAAAAAAAAACAAGAAACCAGAAAAAACCCTTGAAAAAAGTACCCCCCTTTTAATGGTCAAGACTAAAAGTGCGGATTTTCAGCCAACAAAAAGAGATAAAAATTAAAACTACCATTAAAACCGAGTCAGAGTCAATTGTAAATATTTTAAAACCAAGAAAAACAGAGAGACCCGAAAGCCCTCCGGAGCCCCATGAACAATAATAATAACTGGAGTTTTTAATGGGCCCCCAAGGCCGAAGCGGGGCATATATATGAAGATATATATAGTATATGTGTTGTGTATTTATAAATTATATATACGAGTCGCGAGTGCTACAACTCCCAAACTACTACTAACCTCCACTAAAGCCGAGAAGATGGCCTCCGCATGGAAGATGGGCATTGGGCCCCCAAAGTTTAGTGCCCAGAGAGGAGATATATACAAATATATACACTCTATTATATTCGTACCTATATATAAATGTACATTTAATTGTTGTTAACTTACGTTATCGTTATTATACTTATGATTCGCCGCCGCAGCAGAAGCAAACAATAAAAGAAAAATCATTTTCAAATGCAACTACACTCTCTAAGCTCTTAACTAGATCTCTGGCAGAGGAGGAGAGCCTGTTGCGTAACGACACGACGCATGTAGAGTGTAACGCAACTTGCAACTATCTCGGGCTCAGATTCATCTTTCATCTCGGGCAGCTGAGATACATCTGCTCGAGGGCTTCCATTCCCATTCCCATTCGCATTCCCATATCTATCTCAATTTACTTTCTCGTACTTCAAGTGCAACTCTCGACAAATTAAACGCCGAAAAGTGGCACCCACCAGAAAAAGACACATCACATCTCGTTCGCATCTCCATGAAATCTTCCAACCAAAAACCCCATTCAAAAAACCCAAAACCGAACCCATTCCCGATGTCAGTTCGAACCCGTTAAGTACTCTCTTTTTTTAAGCTTGCCAAGCCAAGTGCCGTCGTTTTGTAAACGAAATTTTTATTGTTTTCCTCGCGTGTTTTTGTTTCTGTTTATTTATGTAAATATAATATCATTTAAATGGTTCCGTCTGCCTTTTGTTGCTGCCTGTTACATAAAAGTCACAAGAGATACAATATAATAATTAGTATCTGTATCTGTATCTCTGCCTGTGCCATTGCCCGCCGAGGTGTAGATGGCAGCGCGTTTGTACGCAAGTTTTTGGCTGCAAAGTGTGTTACTCGGCGGCAGCGGTGGTGGCGGAGAGGCCATTGGAGAAAGCAGAAAGATGAATGGATGAATGCGACGCTGATTATATGGCTCAGAATCGCTGTGGCATGGCATTATTCATTAAGATGTGGCAATGCGGCGTGCATAATTCGCAAATGGCCAGCAGAATGTACATATTTGCGAGGTCTTTTCCCCCCCAGAATGCATAATGGGATATGCATGATAAATGGGATATGTAGTTTCATGTGGAAAATAAGGGAAGTCATAGGAAATGCATTCAAGTGATTTTTAAAATTTATTTGTTTACTGAAAAACATGCAAGCTGTGTCCCTCAGATCAGAAGAACTTAAGAACTTAACTTAATATCATGATTTCTGTATTTCTCTTAGTTATTTTAAACATTTTACCCATTTTACATACTTGGCCCTTTAATTCCCAACAGCATCTATGAAGGATTAGGTGGCTCACTGCTGAAACAGCTGTATAATAAAGTCTTAACCATGTTATTGACCAGATTGTGTGTGTTTCTGGTACAAAGTCTATATTTAATACACCTCGAACATGGCTGAAGCTCTTTTCACATGGAAAATCTATAAATCTTTGCCTAATTTATATATACTCGATGTGAAATAATACACATTCCTATTTAATAATTAATTGCTAAATTTTCTTTTATTTTTGATTTTTATTAAATATTTTTGATGTGATTTATCATTAATGTAAGCAATTTTCAATGCATGTCTTCATAGACTTACTCAATGTGTCTTATAATTTAATTAAGATGAGCATCACTTTAAAGTTTATAAATGTTTTATGTTGTGAATAAAAAACTTGATTTAATTTGATTTCTTTAGGCTCAACAACCAGGCTTTGATTTAATGCAGCTTTTTTGCTTTTATGCCTTTATAATTAAACAAGCCTTAAGCAATTTGTTATGACCTAATAAATATACTTGCTTTGCTTAATTTTTAAGACTGTAAACACCAGCAATGCAACAACCAAATGCATCTTAAATTCAATTAATTATTACCTTCATTTAACAAAAATATTCTATAAAAGTAGGACATCAGTTCTCCTTCGTCAAATCCCCTTAACACCAAACATTTTCTTTCTACTTATCCCCCAAATTAATGGGTCAAGGGTTGCCCCGAGGAAAATATCTCCCAAATATTTGCATGTGCATCATTTTCAGCTACAAACAAATCAACAAAAAAATTCCCCTAGGATGCGGAGTATATGAACCTGCACCTGTTCCACCTTTCAGGGGAACTCGGCGAATAATTTACCACGAATGATGATGATGACGATGGTTTTGAATGTGAAAGATGAGCGTTGAAAATTAAGGAAATGCAATCTGGGGAGCAGCTAGCAGCGCCTCAGTCGCTGCCGAAGATGAACAACAAAATCAACAAAAACAAAAAATACAAAACAAAGTTGCCATTTGGCTAACGGCATTATAAATGATGCCATCGAGGAAAAGTGACAGTCTCTAGAGACTCCAAAGACTAAGTCTCCGCGGGCTGAATCTCTCAACTGTTGCAGGTTGCTGGTAGCACGTTGCACGTTGCATATTGCAACTGGTGTCGTCCTCCTTTCGTCGTCCACCGTTTGGCGCCACTGGCCACTGATTATGCCATTTCATCAAATTCCGGCAGCAGTGCAGGAGTGGCCACAAAATGCGACCAAGGATCGAAGCTGATTGCCATTCATAGATTATGTGCATAAATCTGAGGGAAATGTAAGCTCTAGCTACGGGGCTACGCTATGAGTCAAGGAAAAGTTGCAAAACATTTTGCAAAATCATAATTTTTTCTTATTTTTTGGTTCCCCCATCTAATGCAAATTGTCATGGCCTGGGCGTAAATTATTAAATAAGATGAAAAACAAGCCAAAAACAACAATAAAAATGAACAGAAAGAAAGAAAAGCAACCCAAACAAATTGAAGAAATTCAAAAATATTGCAAAAACAAGCACAACAAGAGGTGAAAAAAATTAAATAAAATGCTTATGGAGATGATGGGGCGATGGGGCGACCCTAGCCAACAAGAGCGTGAAGCTCATTATGAAGCTTCGTGGCCAGAAAACGCGGACAGCAATTACAAAAGCACCAACAACAATAACAATAACAGTAACAATAATAATAATAACAAAAACAGGCAACCAAGCCAACCCAAAACAAAAAGGCCGAAAAGAAAAAGAAGCTGGCTGGCTGGCTGACTGGCTAACAAACAAAAGGCATGAAGAAATTAAATAAAACCAACACCAGAGGAGACTCAGTCCCAGTCCAGAGCACCAACCCATCCCTGTTCCAGCTATCCCTCCCCTCTCCTGTAATTCCCTCAGCTAAATGAGAGTGAATCCACATCCACATCCATTGAAATTGAAAGTGAATCGTGCCACACGATCCGATCCGATCCGATACGATACGAGACAATCCGTTTCGAGGCGATGCGAACCGCAGAGACACCGCGTCCAGACCAGAGAGTTGGTTACGAGCACACAGACTGAATGCTGACTGCGATTGGATCCTCCAAATGACCGAAAATAACAATTTATACACAACAAACCACATATATATAATAATAATGTAACAAGAAAACCAAAACTAAAAAAAGCGGCAGAGGAAGAGATAAGCAGGAAAGTCAGTCTTTTTTTTTGGGTCAATTCGAAGGAGTTAATACTCTAAGGTGGATAAGTTTTATAGATCAATATCTGTATTTAAATTAGATGATTTTAAACATTAAAACCACTTTAAAATATAGACATAAAATAAATAAATATATAAGCTTTGGATTTAAATAAATACCAATAATCCTATTAGAATTACAAAGTCTTTTTATGGCAGTACCTTTAAGGTATTGGTTTAATAAAAGCACCAGCAAGAAGAAGGCCTAAATTCTGTCCAAGTAAATACCTTAAATAATTTTTTTTGTATTTTTTTCACATAGCTTTTGGCTTGGTTTTATCAAACTGATTAATCTAACATTATAGAGAGCTTGTTGTAAGCAGTAAGTACTTATAAAAACCATCATTACTTACTATAGTCTTCATGGGTAATGACATTTTAATAAGCCAATTAACGAAACTTAATTTCGGTGACCTTTTGTTTTTATTGACAAGAAAAAAAATATACATTTAAATATTTATTCAAGGGCCTCATATAAAACCTTAAATGTAAGAAAATTTGAGCTTTATTATAAGGCCCTTGAATAAATCGAATCCCTAATTATTATATTTTTTTTTTCTATTCAAAACATTTTTAATTTATAAACATTTTACAATGCATTATTACGTAAAATAATCGATAAATAATACCAGACTCAGATAGATTTTCATCCTTGTTAGATCTCCTTATTATAAGCCTTTAAACCAAAATTCTTGTTTATATAAGCTTATGTTTAAATACGACAAATAATTGTGTTATTGAAATAAAAGTTTTATGCCCTTACTGGCAATTAAATTCAAGGATAAAGTTTCCAAAAAAGAGTTAAATCAAGGATTTCCAAAATAGCAACCATAAAAAATCGTTAATGTTTCATTATAAATAACATGTATCACGCAATATTTTTTTCCCCCTGAAATAATCATAGCTTCTCTCTCAAAAAAACGGAATATAAATTCAAGACCAGACATAAAAAACCCTAAACAATTTTTTGATTGGCTTGATTGTAAGGAGATATGCTCGCGACCTCTTCCCTCATTAAAACAAACAATGTACCTTGCCAGTTCCTTATTTTCCCCTTGAAAATAATCCTAGTTGTACCCAAAAAAAATCTCAAAAATACTACCAAGACCACACATAAAAAACCGCGAAAAAAAAAAGAAGCAGTTAATCGCGGAGCGAGGAGGAAAAACCATCCAAAAAGACCAAGAAATGGTCAGCCAGACGTTGGTGCAGTCAGCTTTGCTGTCTCTGTCGGCGTCGCCGTTGCCGTCGCAGTCGCAGCTAGGAGCAGCTAAGGCAGCGGCAGCTGCAGAGGATCGGCGGCAGCAGCAGAAGAGTAGCTGCACCAGCTTCAGGTTCCCCCGAAAAACCAGAGATGACTTGCTGCTCCAGCTGCTGCTATAAACATTTCAATTTCTTCATGGTAACTACTATTTATTCCGGCGCTGCTCTTTGCCAACTGCTCTCCGTCGACGTCGCTGCCTGCGCCTCTGCCGCTGGTGACGCCTCTGCCGGAGCCAACAGCGGTCTTGGTCGTCGTCTTGAATTTTTACTTAATTTTTATTTCACGCGCTGCGCCGCTATAAAAGAAACTGCAACAATCGTTGTGGCATGCAGTAAGAGGTTCCGCGTCGAAGCAGCACCACACTAACAGTAACCAGTCAGCAGGCCAGTCATCAGTCCAGTCACCAGTTACCAGTAGCAGGTTCCCCCGAACGGATATAGCCGAAAAATAAAGAAAAGCCCCACGAAAATGCAGTCCAGTTGTGTGGTATGTGTGATCCGACACTCGGCGTGTTTCCGCGACAAAGTGGGCTCCCAGCTAAAGTTCTCCTAAACAAAATCTTCCCCCAGTTGGTGGTCGTCGTCTTGGCCTTGGCTGCCTTGGTGGCCGCTCGTCCCGAGCCGCCGCGTGACTCTTACAGTGCTCCGCCCTCTAGCAGCTATCAACCGAGTGGTCCCAGCAGCGGCTATGGCGCCCCAGCTCCTCAGTATGGACCACCCCAACAGCCGCCGGTGGTGCACAAGCACGTCTATGTCCATGTGCCGCCACCAGAGCCGGAGTACCAGGCACCCAGGTGAGTCGTCTTTGAGGGATTTACAAGATCGAAGTATGTGAATGGCTTGAATATTCTACAGTGAATCCTCTAGGACAGAAGTTTGAATAGGATTTAGGAAATATTAGTAAAGAGAAATTCTACCTCTGAAATGTCTGCAAAATCAAAGAAGCTTAAATAATATATTTGTTTAAAAAAAAAAGATATCCTGGACATTTATCCGGGGTTGAGGAATTTGGGTTACATCAAAAATATAAATTTCCATAGAAAAACACAAGGGAAAATATGACAAAAGTCTATTCTAAAGGATAACAGCTTGTAGAGAAGATAACCCTTTTTAGAGGTCTTCAAAATCAAAGTGCTTTCTTCAGAATATTATCTTAATACTTTTATCTTAAGCCATTAACCCCTTAAACACCAATTATAAATCATAAAGAGCCCCGATATCAGTGTTAAATAATTGGTTATTAAAAAACTGGATAGGATCACTCAAGTTTAAAACGTAAATCACTTCAAAAACCCTTCAGTTCACACCCTTTCCCCTTTACCTTTCCCTTTCGTTAATTTTTTTAACTATATATATTTTTTTTTTACATCTTGCGTGTTGAGGGGCGATTACAAGCGATCTCGCTTTATTTGTCTTGTTCCACTTATGATTGGCAAAACCCGAGAGACCCGAAAAGAAAAACACATTGTTGTGTTATGAGTATATAATCCACGGCACTTATGCAGATTCTCTCACAATTCATTCGCCGTAAGGCAACTTAGTGCCGCCAACAGACTCCCAACGATGATAATAAGTACAACAAAATGTTGCAAGACCCACCTCCAATCATCTAATCCAGCTCAGGGCCCTTTATTTGAGTAGTTATTGCCTCATTTCCAGGGTATTTAAAGAGTCGTGAGAGGGAGAGAATCAGAGCTTCTTCAAGGAGGAAAATTATTTAATACCACAAAGAGAAACTAAAGCCAGCGAACTTAGTTGGTGTCTTTCTCCAAGCTTTTCTCTAGTCTTTCTCCCGCAATTCAATGTTTTGTGTCGTCTACTGTTTGTTAGCAATGTTAATTACCCCGAAAAGGGGAATGATATGGCTTTGCAGGTCGCCTAAGCGTGACTAAAATGTTACCTAAGCTCCCAGCTCCTCCGTATATATCTGAGAGAGTACCATTTCCAAGCTAATTATCAAACGTGGAGGGACAGGAGAACGCCATTACCATAGGGAGCTTCCCTTACTTTATGTAAACCCTCGTCTCGGGGCAGCGACTGTTGTGACAGTCGGCTGTCATCATCATTATCATCACAACCGGCGGCATCTTCATCCGATTAACCAAACCTGACAGGCAGCTGCAGCATCAGGCCAGTTGGCTTACCATTTTCGGCAGGTCACCATTTATGGGCATGGGCATGTGATTTGCATATACTCCTCGCAGCGGAACTCCTTTCTCCAGAGATGCCAAACAACAGTAGGAAGTGGGAAAAACCATTTAAGATGGATTTTTCGGTGCATATGGTAATGAGTTCCGAATAGCTTAGTGAAAAGGTGGCCTGTACTTCCGGATTTTTAAATTCGTTAGGGTTTAAGAGAGATATTTCAATGGTTACAGGGAAAGTTTTCTTAAGATAAGTTAGTTAGTTTAATCCCGATTAAGTTTCCTCTCCTAATCCAATATATTCTCAACTATTTTCTCCAGGAAACCCCTATATGTCCCGCCCCCACAGAAGCACTACAAGATCGTCTTCATCAAGGCACCATCCCCGCCCGCGCCTACCGCTCCCATCATCCCCCAGTTCCCACAGAACGAGGAAAAGACGCTGGTCTATGTGCTAGTCAAGAAGCCCGAGGAGCAGCCCGAGCTCATCATCCCAACGCCGGCGCCCACACAGCCCAGCAAGCCGGAGGTGTACTTCATTCGCTACAAGACCCAGAAGGAGGAGACTGGTCCGTATCCCAACAGTGTGGCGCCACCGGCACCCGAGTACGGAGCACCGGCTGCCCCGCCGGCACCCTCAGCGCCCAGCAGCTCGTATGGAGCACCCTCCCACTAAGCGGCGGCGGCGATCCAACCCGAACCCAAACTGAAGTCCGATTTGCGGCGAATCTCAACCCAACTCATGGCAAACTGCATATAATCTTATGTGTATTATATTTTCTTCTCTGTTTCAACGACTTTAACGCGTGACAAAGTTTACTAGAAAAGCAACGAATATCCCGTCTTACCTCTGAAGTTGTTTCCACGATCAATCCCCATTGTATGAGAATGTTTTCCATATCTAGGCTGTTTGTTTCAAATTGTTTGTTTTAGTCTTAAGTCTTAGGTCTTTAAGCGAACGATGCGTTATACACTTCACACCCTCGATGATACACTCACTGCGAAACTTTAGCCTTAGTTATCGATAGCGATATCGATCCCGATGAACGATACACGATATATACTCGTACATGATACATGATTCTTTTCATCACAAATGCATTTTCATCTAGGCAATTTTTACCAATCCCATATTGCTATTATCGAAAAAGCAAAAAAAAAAAACAAGCATAAATGAAGATAATTAATGATACTCAAGTATGTATATATATGTTAAAAAGAAACAAAAAAAACATCAATGGCTAAATAAAAGTTTAACGAATTATTTGTAAAGAAATAGTGTTTTTCTCCTTGGATTTAACTATGGGTTTTCTGATCCATAGATACCAGAAACATATATAGTGTTTAGTAAATAATAAACATCCTTTTGTTTTTGATTAAAACCATTTTTATATCATTAATGGTTTAGAAAAAGGAATATTTCTAGTAGTGTCGTCCTTAAAGTAACTTCTTACAAGATATTAGGGGTTTTATATTATTTAAAATCCTAATATTGCTTAAAAACAATTTTTTCAAACATCTTGAGGTAAAAATTAAAATAATAATAATAAGTCCAAGCTTTTGAGCTTAAAATTGTATTTTCCCCTTTCTTACTTTAATAAGACATTCTTAATTCTTTATTCATTATTTAATAAGTTAATTTTGGTATTAATTCCCTTAAAATATAATTTTCTACCTCCAAGTAAATGGCACTTTCAAACTGTAACGGTATCGGTGTTGCCACCTAATGCATATACCAACGCTCAACCGCCAGATGGCGCCTCCAAAGTAACTCTAAAACCATATAAGAGTGACTCCCAAACTGGCTATCTCCTTTCACTTGAATTTAAGCTCCCTGAGCTCTCAGCTCTCAGCTTCGTTTAGGTTTGTGTTTGGCTTTGCTTTTCGGGGCTTGGATTACAATAAAATTTGATTTGCCCGATGCGGCGAAATGTTTTTCACGTAAATTCCCTCTCAAGTTTTATGATAATTAGTAAGGAAACACTTTAAAAGCGGATTGGATTACCACAGTTTTTCCTCTGCAGCTACACCGTCCTACCTTAATGCCAATCTGCGAGGACCGCTTTAATTGAGCCGTTGCCGTTGTCCACTTCCACGTTGGCCAGCAACAAAAATAAAAAAGGTGGAAAAAATAAAGGTAAATCCGGCGAATGGAGTGCGGAGTGCGGACGGACCAACCCATTCCCGGGCACAACACATGCTTTTAAATACAAACGAACACACACTCGACAGCTCCTTCACGAGCCTGCCAAATGTAAGCGAACTTAAAAACACATCGTTTGCATTTGGGGCCTGCTCCCCCCATCTCCAACTCCTTCCATATCCCCTCTTAGTCCGCCCCTGGTAAATCCGCCTCCCTCCCATCAGCAGCAACAACTCCAAGCGGTACTTAAGTGACGCTCCAGCAGCTCAACTATCAACGTGTGTTTCACGTGTGAGTCTTCTTATTCTGTTTACTACAGGTATTCGCACGCCAAAATAAAGGTATATTGTATTTGTGCTAAGGGATCTCTGTTGTTAGATGAGATATATTTTAAAATTTTGGTACTCAGGCTTAGTGTACTATTGTAACAGATAATTATAGTCACGTAATATTCAAGTAAATAAATTATAGCAAATTTAAGTCTTTAAGATAGCTAATACCATACAAATACCTTATATTTTAGAATCAATGACACTTAAATATACTAAGTTCTGAAATATGTAGTATATTATTAATTTGGTTATTGTCCTTCTTAAAAAAACAAAAATAAAAGAAACTCGAACCCAAGAAAAACCCACAGTATTTTTAAGGAAAATCTACGCACAAGGTTTTAAAATTGTTTTAAAAGTAAAAAGTCATATATCAGTCTATTTAAAACATTATAAAAAACATTTAATACTACTAAAATATTACATTATTTTAATACAAGGTACCTTGTCAGTCAAACTCTATACACATCCCATCCATTACTTGTTTTTCTGTTTTTTCGATGTTACCTGCACAGCCAAGCTTGTGAGCATTTTGATGTCTCTCTACAATATAAACATCATTTGCGTTGTTCCTTTTGTTTTAGCCTCGCTGATTTTCTGTTTACCTGAGCTGTCAAAGCCTGTCGCTTTTTGTCCGCCAAAAAGAAATAAGAATTTCCCTAAGAGCGGTGGCAGCCGGAAAAAGAGTGAAAGTCCACAACGTCCACCCTACGTGGACAGGATTTTGGGTTCATTTCCATCGGACTCTCCCGACGAACTCTCTTTTTTTCTGGCACGCCTGCGCCAAGGAGAGAAGGTGGAAAACTCTTGGGAAACCCAAACCCAGTCGTGAAACCGAAACGAAGCCGAGTTCAGTTGCCATTGTAATGCCAACGTTGTCGGCACGCGTTTGGCCTTCTCGCCTCGCGGGTTTCTTTTATTTGTTATTCGTCGTCGAAGTGAAGTGACAAAAATCAGAGGAGGAAAAGCAAACCCAATCCAAGCGTCGTCGTCGTGTTAAATAAAGTATAAATCATGGCGATACGGCGAGTCAAAGTCGAAGAAGTCGGAATTGAGCCAAAGATGAAATCAACAGCGAGAAATTGCCAGTCATAAAAAAAGGGTTTGTGTTTGTTCCTGTTCAGTGAGTGAGTGTGTGTTTGCGTGTGCAAGCTAGTGTGCGTGTGTGTGTTGTGCCAAAAGGGAAATCCCTTTAACCCCCCTTGGCCCTCCCTGAAATGCCTTAACCCCTGACTTCAGGCTAGAGACTCCCCTATTGTGCGTTCTGTGTACAATTAGAAGGCATTGCCAATCGATTTGTGTGAAAAGCCAAAGCTAAAACTCAAAAGGTGGACGGTCGACGCCAATCCTCAAACAACAACAATAAAAAAAGGAGCCCAGGAAGGCAAAAAATAGAAAGAAAAGAATGGCAAAAAGCTACCGAAGAAGTTCCCTTTTAGTTGGCAGGTGCGCGTAGTCTGAAAAATGAAGTTGAACCCAACCCGAAGTTGTTGCCTGTCATTCAGAGGAGGGAATGGCAAAAAAAAAGCAGAAATGGAAATGGTTGGGGGAAACTCTGGGAAACCTAGGGAAACTCGGGCAAAAATAGGACTGTGAGTCCAGGGGACAATATTAATGAAAGACGTTGCAAAAATGTCACGTTTCTCCCAGTCAAATTGAAATAATAATGAAGGCATTGAAGAAATGTCACGGCTCTCGCGACTGACAAGCACAAAAAATAACAGAAAAAAACCAAAAAAGTCCAAAGGAATTTACATGAATATATTTCAAAAGTAAAAAGTAGAACAAGAACATAAAACATAACAAGTAAAGTTGATAATTCGACTGATATAAAGCATAACAAGCTGAGATAAGAGACAGGTCCCGGGTCCCCCACGGCTTCTGGAATTCCTAGAGGGGAATTTCCTAAATGAACTTGAAGTTTGAGTGACATATGACAAGGCGAAACCCAGAATCCCCAAAGAACACTTTCAAGATGATTAAAGGAATTCCTCAGGGGAAGACGGGAGTAATGAATAATTAAAATTTCCACCAGAGACCGTATATAAACTATAATAAATTGGATAGGAAAAATATTAAACTTGTGAGTGCTTAATGGAATTAAATAAATATTAAAGTAGCCAGCCAAGTCAAAAATAAACTAAGAATACATTAAAGAAAATTAACTGGACAATTAAAAAATCTTCAAGCTTATAACTCAGTAAAATGATTTAAAAAAACATATAATTAATCGTATAAATAATATACATTATTTAAATCTCTCTAATTTTGAGAAGAGTAAACCTTTAAAATACATAAAACCTTAATAATAAATACAATTTAAGGATAAACCAATCTAAAACCATCCTAAACACTTTTATTTCCTTATAAGCTTCTTAAAAATTAACTTAAAACTCAGAAAGAGCCCCCGGGGAAGCCGTAAATACAAAAATGTTTCGGGCAAACTTTTTAAATAGATATAAACTGAGGCGAAATACGACAAGTGTCCCCAAAAGAATACTTCCTCGAAGCGCATATAATTTCAACCGTAAAATCCCCAACAAGTTCTAGACATAAATTTGATTTTATGCACAAGATGCTACAAGTGAATAAAACACGAGCTTAGTGCCAACAGTGACAGTGCGAGCATGATAGTGATGATAGTACAGTGAAGCATGTGCCCAATAAACAGATGTGCCCATAACCATAAAGCGAAAGTGTTATGGCCATTACCGAATGGCCGAGAAAGAAGGGTCCTTGTCCTTGTCCCTGTCCTTTGGCGGCATCATCTACAAAATAACTTATGCCCATTGGCCCGGACCGAAATCGCAATTTATGACGGGACCAAACTATTTAAACAACCATAAAAGGCCCCAGACTCAGCGTTATATAAAACAAACAAAGTTTATGGCCAAAGACGATTGACGATTTTAAGCAATGTCATAAAACAAAAGCCAGGATTTCGGCTTCCTTATTAACTCCCAATTTTATTTCGTTTGTCCCCAAAAAACCAAAAAAAAAAAAAGGAACCAAAAGTCCTTCCAGCAATAAACCAATCTTCACCAACTGTGGCAACCAATAAGCTACGAGGAACCACCATGGCTAGCAGCAGCAGCATCCCCGCCCGGAACGGTGGCTTCTGTGGTGCACTGCAGCGGGCGCCGCCGCCCATGCCCGCCTCCCTCAGCCGACGGTTGAGCAGTCGCGAGTGCTATGGCGTGGGCAAGGTAAAGGTCATGCTGCGAGTGGCAGAGCGGGACAGAAACTCCTCCAGCGGATCATCAGGAGAGCCCGAGTACATGGCGCTGGACAAGAAGAAGCGACAGGTGACGCTCACCGATCCCAGGAATGTGGTGTGTCCGCCGCCACAGGCTGCCCAGGAACGGGCGCCCATGGTGGCAGCCCCGAAAATGTTTGCATTCGATAATCTCTTTACCGCAGAGGATAAACAGGTGAGTTTCGGAGGAAATTTATATATGGAAGCTAATATTTGATAATATGTCATAGAAATCTCTAGAGTTTATGCATTCCATTATTTCAAATTGTCCAAACAATTCGATAGTCTTCAAGGAGGCCTTATGGATTTATAACAAGGAGTAGAAACTCCATACAGCTTTGAATAAATTTGATGAATATTTAAACTTCATTTTCTATAGAAAAAAATTTCTGAAGGCAGGAAATTCTTGTTATTTAACATAACAGTTCAAGGTATTTATTTAATTAAATAATCAGAAATTCAATACGTAAAATTCCACATTTTAAAATTAGTTACAATTGTCAGAAAGCCATTTCCAATTGTAATTTCATTAAAAGCCATTGATTTTTACCTTTGTTAAGCTTTGAATAAAATGCAGTTCAATACTAATAAATGCAGCCTTTAGTGATTTATGAAAACAGATAGTTAATTTGTGTTAGTCGCTATAATTTCCACTATTATCTGCATATATTATGTGGGTTTAATTAAACAAATAAAACAATAAGCTCTTTGAATGAGCTTAATAGCTGCTGTTACAAATTAGCTTTAAGCCATCTGAACCGTAGAACTTCTCTGGTTTATTTTCGCTTTAAAAGCAAACAAAGTTATTATATTTCTCATGCTACTATTTGCTGAAATATGACGACAGTAAATATTGATTTACAATCACAAAAGATTCAATATAATGTAAAAATTTCATTGGTAATGACATCCAAAAGATACAATTTTCGCATCTATTTTCACTCACTCCCGTTCAGCCATTTAACTTGTTATGGAATTACAAAAGAGGTGTTAGTAATTCTAGAGAATAACAAGTCACCGCAAAATGCGACAATCAATCTTCATAATTCATAGGAAACCGAAGTTCTATCCCCAAGATTTATGACCCTTGAAGTGCAATCACTCATAAGGCAATCCCGTCAGCACAGAGGCGTGGGCGAGGGAAAAAGAAAATACACCCAATAGAATTAACACATACGCGGATTGTCCTCCCCCATCGGATCTAATCAGCAATCGAATTAACCCCGCAATCGAACCCAATTCCAGCCATTAAAGGGAGCCCATTAGTATGCCTTGTTAGCCACCACCCACTGACCTGAACTCGGCACTTCTCACTCTGTTATTTACACTGAGACAAAAGATGGAAGTAGTGAAGATATTTAGTATTCATTTTAATAGAAGCCTAGAAAAACCACTGTTATCATTAAGAGTTCTCTCAGTCAGTCTCTAAATATTTTGTAATTATCTAAATGGTATTTTGAAGGATATATTTGAAACTGTGACTTTGAGTGGCTTCGCCATACCGCCTTAGCCTTCCTATTTTTTTTATAATATCTTTCTTATAATATATCTTTATATAAACCCCACTTTAAGCACCATTTTCTCCCTGTACTTTTCTTTATTCCAGTCGGATGTGTGTGCATCGGCGTTGAGCGAAGTGATACCCGCCGTGCTCGAAGGCTCCGATGGTTGCCTGCTGGCCATGGGATATCCAGGCACCGGACAGCCCCAAACGGTGCTGGGCGATGTGGGCAGCTCTGGTAGCAGTAGCAGCGGGGCAGCATGTTCCCTGGGAGCAGCCCCCTGTGCCATTGCCTGGCTGTACAAGGGCATCCAGGAGCGGCGGCAGAAGAGCGGAGCACGGTTCTCGGTGCGAGTGAGCGCCGTGGGCGTCAGTGCCACCAAGCCGGATGCCCTCTCGCAGGACTTGCTCATCTCGCATGCAGCCGGTAAGCATATGGACGGGGCGTTTGGGGATCCAGGGGAATGGGAATTATGTAGTGTCGGACAATAGGAAGGGATAGTTTTGCAAACTTAAAGAGCTTTTATAAAGTACATAGAGATCGATTTAATGAAGTATAATCAGCTAAAATAAACCCGTAATCGAAGCTATAACTAAACACAAATTATTAAGCAAGTTAACAAGTTGTCTGCGAGTAATTGCCTAACCAAATATTTAGTTCCTTCAACCTTTATCAACTCGCATTGCTTAATTTCCATCTCTCTTCGCTTAATTTAGCTTTTGTACCCTTAATTTCGGCTACTTAAGGCCCGGACTCTGGTCCACCTGTTAGCTGCCAGCGGTCAAAATCGCCGGCAGGATGAATGGCTCCTTCGTGGATGGAGTTTGGGGAATGGGAAATGGAGTAACGTGGAACTGGGGAACCTCGAAACGTGGGAACGTGGACCTGGGGGCGTGGCGTAATGTTGCCCCTGGGCCAAACAATGATGATGATGACTGGGGCGGGTTTGGGTCGGGTCTCGGGGTCGTAACTGGCCCAATTTGAATAAACTTAACCTGGCCAGCAGTTCCGAAATGCCGCCCCCGCCCTCCTTATCATCACCACCACCCCCCGCACTCGCTATCCCCGTAGAATACGTCGAATACGGCGTTTATTCCCACATAAAACCTAATGCCCTTTTCATTCACTCCCCGCTTTCTCTCTTCTCTTCTCTATATTTTTTTTTTCTGGAACTCCGACTCCAACGCCGACTCCAACTACGGACTACACAGAATCTGACGACTCCCCGGGGATTTATTTGCGTGACGACTTCCTTGGCGGTCCAACGGAACTACGTGCACCCACCGCCGAGCGTGCGGCGTTGTTCCTCGACTCGGCGCTAGCCGGACGCTTTAAAAGTTCCGGTTCCACGGGATCCGGGAGTTCTTCTTCCTCTTCGGCAGCAGGAACGCCAGCGGGATGTGGTGGATATGCCGCCCCCTTGGAGTCCGCCCTCATCTTTACGCTGCACGTCTACCAGTACAGCCTGTCCCGCAAGGGCGGTGGTAAGTGTCCAACACATTGTTGTTGATATTCTCTTCTATATTGGGTGTTATGATTTGAGGGGAAAGGTGTGCCCAAAAGGCTGGGAATATTGTAAGGAAGGGTATAAATTATATCTATATTTTATTTATATTTTTGTACAGGAGGATTATGTGATTTTTCTTTTGGTTTTTGGTAAATAAACATAGTTTCAGTTAAAGAAATAAGAGTTAGATTTGATTATGATACAAGGAAATATTGCTAACATAATTTGGAGGGTTTATTAAACTAAAAGAGGACCAAGAATCTAATTTTAAAGTAGTATTTAAGTCAGTTGTTTATTTGTTATGACTTAAATATATTTATAACGAATGGGAAGTCACATTTCTTAATTTCCATATACAAAAAAAATTTAATTTTGCAAATTACAATTCATTTTTGAGAAAATCTATCACATAGAAAAAGGTATACTACATTTTAAATTAAGTTTCAATATAAGAAATTGAAATATAAATTATCACAATAATTATTTTCACAAAATCCAGAGTATTTCTGGCTTCGGTTTCGCTAAGACTTCCCTTCCGTTCTTGTTATTGCTATTGTTGCTGCCACTTTTGCTGCTGCTGCTGCCACTCAAGTGGCCCGCTAAATGCTTCTCTACCACTAGACGGCAGCGCCATTAAAGTGTCGCATTTCCTCCACTCCAACACCCCAACACCCAACGCCCAGCGTCACCCAGAAACCAAGACCAGGACTCACACTCCTTTAAAAAGCGACTCCCTTTTATTCCTTTCTTTTATTCAAACACGGAGAAAAATAGCAAAAATAACCACGTGAATGTTGTTTCAGATTTTCTTGGGCTTTTAAAAAGATTTTCTATAGAAAATGCAACGTTGATATCATTATCATATATTATATTTAGAGTCCCCAATATGAGGATTTTTTTTAATTCTCCATCTTATTAATTCTTTTTTGTGTGATATTTTCTTTCTGTGCACAGTGGCAGGCGGTCGTAGCCGTTTACATATCATCGACCTGGGCGGGTGTGCGAATCGCAGCGGGGGCCTGCCGCTGTCGGGGATCGGCAACATACTGCTGGCGATACTATCCGGCCAGCGGCATCCCCCACACAAGGACCACCCGCTGACACCGCTGCTTAAGGACTGCCTGGCGCCCATCACCTGCCATGTGGCCATCGTGGCACATGTGCGGCCCGAGCAGAGCTACCAGGATGCCCTATCCACCATTCAAATTGCGTCGAGGATTCATCGCCTGCGTCGCCGGAAGCACCGTGTGCCCATGCCCCTGGCTGTGGGTTTGGCCCAAGGCCTGGGCGGCAATGGTTCCTCTGCGGGATCGGGGGCAGATCCCTCTAGCTCGGAAATCTCCGCCGACACTGTCATCTATATGGGACCCAATGACGATGCCACGGATGGGGAACATCCGCCCGTATATCTGCCATCGCTGAGTGCCGGCGACAATCGCGCGGTGATGAGCAAAGCCTTGAAGGGGAGCGGCATGGAGAAGCCCCCCTCGAAGTCGGCCACCAATAGTCCCATGATGATGAAGAAGGCCATGGCAGCGGAGAAAGGTTAGTAGTTGGGGGTTACTATGAGTTACTATGACTATTAAAGGGGGAAGGGTTTAACCCCGAGGCCTTTAACTTAATTTCTCCTCAAATTTAACCAAGCTTTCAACTATTTTGGTTTAAAAATACATTTTAATATTTTATTACCCTAACCAATCCAATTTTATTATTTATTTAATCCTCATTCCAGTCAAAAAACTCCCGGGAAGCAACACTGGCAGCCTGAAGCGTCAGGCCGGAGCAGGAGCCTGCTCCTCGCCACTGATTCCCCACGAGCAGCCACAGCCACAGATGCTGCAGCAGCAGCAGCAGCAACAGGCCATGGGCTCGCCCATTCCGATTCCCCGGCACATGGTGTCCAAGGGATCGATGGTGCCCTCACCCAAGGGCTCACCGATGCGCAGAGCAGCCCATCCGGGAGCAGCGCTCGAACAACTGGAGGCGGGCATGAGAAAGATCACCGAGGAGCAGTGGATCGATGGACCGCGAGTTTCCCGGGCCAAAGTGGCAGAGGCTCGTCATCTAATGCGCGAGGTTAATCACGTGAAGCAGTGCGAGACCTGGGTGGATGGGCCAAAGTCCCAATCCTGCCGATCCCTCACAGCCGGCAATCTTCCAGCGGCGGGTGCGAGTCAAACGCAAGGCTATGGCTTCATGGATGCCCACAAAAAGACCATGATTCGGCAATGGGTGGAGAATCAGACATCGCAAGTCTTCCAACAGAGCACAGTCTCGGCCAGCAACTCGCCCACGGCCCTGCACTGGAAGCTGTCACAATTGAAGCAGAAATCCCTGGATCTTCCCGACAGACCGGCTTTCCAGCCGGAACCCTCTTTGGATCTCAACCAGCCGTGCTTTGAGAGTCTTCCCCTTTTGGATCCTGCTCCTCCGGATGGCGACGAAGATGAGGACAGTGGTCCCTCGGAGGTTCCTCCTGCTCTTCCATTACTGGACGATCCCCTGGGCTCTAGGGATATCTCCCAGGATAACCTGCACAGAATGCTGTCGCGGCATGTGTCCAGAGAACAGCTCCATGAGGCTGAATTTGTGGCCAGTAGAGCCTCATCGTCGCGTCACCCGTCACAAAAGAGTATCGATTGCGGTCTACAGGTGACGGAGGAGGAGATTGCCAGGACTATGGCCCGAGATCGGGACCACGAGCTTGGCGCACATCCACTGGCGGCTCTGAGTCATTGCGATAACTTGTCCTTTGTGTCCAGCTTCAATATGGCCTGCGAATCGTTTAGCGAGTGCGGCGAGAGAGCTAGGTGAGTTCTTTGCAGGAAACATTTTATCCTAAACATGAATTTGATTTTAAGAACTTCCATCACGACAAGTTTTTTGATTTGTTTGTATTAATTAATGTTAATTTCTTTTCCCCTTGTTCCCAATCTCCTTTACTTCCTCCCCTCAGACACCAATTCGATCAGCTGGCCCGCCTCCACGAGATCTTCACCTCGCAACTGGCCATGGCCGAGGTCACCCCCTCCGCTGCCCTTTTCCGTACGGATGTGGGCAGCGTATTTAGTGAGCCCGTCTACCACTTCAATGTGGGCCAGAGCAGCGTTTGCAGTGAACCGGCCTACAGGCTGACACCCAGTCCGCCGAAGCAACCATCGCACAGCCCCAGCCAGGGATCCCTGCCCAGCCTGAATGGCATCATGGAGATAGCCGGGATGGATGACTATGCCCTGCTTCGCCAGCCTGATGGGGCTTCGGATCCGAATTTGCAGAAGGGTGAGAAGAGATTTACGCCGCAGCACGATGATATATGTGAGTTGGACGAGAAGGCTATGGCGGCCGCAATAGGGAAGCGAAATTCTCTAGAGGATGCCCAGCACAAGCTAAACGAGATCACGAATATACTTCCGCTGGCCGCCCAATCGCGTCTTCCCCTGCTGCCCCTGAACACCAGTTCCGAGGCCTACGACAGTGGCCACGACTCCAACTCCACACCCAGAACTTCCAAGCATTCGGGCATTTCGCGGCGGGCAGAGAGTGGCTATCATAGTGTGGCCACTGTTAGGGATTCGGATGAGAGTAGCTTTGCATCCGGCATGTCAAAGGGACAGAGACATCGCATCACGATCTCGGGATCGGGAGCAGTAACAACAGCCACTGGCAATGGCCACTACCAGCGGCACAGTGGTCACAAGAAGCGACATCGCCAGGATCATCCGGCCGGGGGGAACAATAAGGGCCTCTGCAATTGGCTACTGACACCATTCTCCTGCACGTATCCAGAGACTGAGGGTGAGATCAGCGATTTTTAGAAACAGGAATAATGAGACACCGCATCCGAGTCCAAAAAGCACCCACCAAAAAAAAAGGAAAACCGAGCTAGTCCAACATTCAAAATGGCCAAAAAACAAGCAAACACAGAACACAAACCAAAAAGGAAAAAATATCATAAAGTTTTAGGAAAAAGAAACGACTAGGATGAGGGGTAGAAGGTTAGATGAATCTTTGATAGCGACTGATTAAATTTTACTAGGCGACGGCTGCCACAACAAACAAAGAAAAACAAAAACAAACCAAAAACCAATCACAAGCAAGTGAAAGCGAAACCAACCACAAAAACCAAAAACACATGCAATTTTAAAGTAATCTAATAACTAACCCAATTACCTAAGTAACTCATAATAACAACAGCGGGTTTTGCAGCTATTAAGGCAGTGGAAAGTTCTAAGAAAAAAAACAGGAAAATCTTAGCTGGGGCTTTATTTTTTATTATGGAAATTATAAAGAAAAACAGAAGAAGTATACATATCTGTAACATCATCAGAACATACATTTTTGGTAACATTTTATTTAGACTGGAATTTCTATCAACAAACCCAACCAAACACCTTAAACTTGAGAATAAATTATATAACTAAACCATGGATAGCCACCGAATTTTAAAGTCGGAGCTCGACCACAAAAACTGAGAATTAACACCCACCCTTAAAGTCAAGAGATAGAATATGAAAGTAAAGCAAAACGATTATAGAAAGCATGTACGGTTTGTTTTTTTAAACCTTAGATATGTTGGATTTCTCCCAAGCCCAATCGATACCATATCCTTTGAATATCTCGTCCGTTTTTTTTCTAGAATTTTTAAGGACTAGGACCTCCACTTTCTTAGGAGTTATGAAACCCACTAAATATGCTATAAATCAATCGAATCAATCACTCGACTCACTCACTCACTAAATACACGCATAAGTTCAAACGGGGCTTTAAATATCTTAAGTTGCCAGCTAGCATAATGAATCAGGATAGTCGGGATCGAAATCGGAATATATTCCGAATAAAGAAACTAAAAGAGAGACACCGATTATCCCCATTGTATCTATAAATATTGAACATTAAAAAATATATTAAATAACATAATCAGGCTACACAATCACTATGACTTTACAATGCAGAGATACATCTATATACATACACTATATATACATGCAAACATATATATATATACATAATATATCATATATAGCTTATATTTATTGTTTTAGTTTTGGGTTATTTGTTCGGGCAGTCGATTTAAGATCAAGTATGCTAAATGTTGAATGTTTGCTTATTCAAACGATTTATTGCCAATTATAAGTTACCAAATGTTTAAATTAATTGTTAGTTAGCTAAAGTTATACACACAAATACACCCACACACATCTACTACTAATCATGAAGAGCGACAAGAACCACTGACTATAGAAGCGAAAAGCGGTTTTTTGCAAAGTAGACAAATGTTAAACATACAATTTTGTTGCCATTTTTGCCTAAATAAACTATGTTACAAAAAAACGAGAAAACGAAAATCGAACAAAGCATAAGAGAAGCATAAGAAAATTCAACACAAAAAATAAAATAAATAAATTATATATATATATATTTATCAGAGATACATATAATATACATAAGGAGAGCGGCGAGATTTTAAGGAAATACCTAATGCATATTCTCTATATATAAACACCAATTACAAAACATATATTAATAATAATAATGAATGCATGCAAAATGAGAAAGACGCCCGGAGGCTCTGGGTATAGCTACAAATTTTGTGCCGCATTTTCTGTTCGTTTCGAATATCGATCATCATTAACTATAATTACAATTATATTGAGACATTCCTTCATTGCCTTTTTAGTCAGCGTATCATCATCAGCATATAAACAACAAGCGAAAAGCGAAATGTCTAAGCCATACACAACACTAATTATATTGCATTATCCTCCATACATAATATTTCGTACAATTATTATTATTCCACTTATCAAGCGTAGTTAATCACAACAACATCCAATCTCCCCGCTCGTCTATGCTTTAAATTTTAAACATAATCACCTAAAATCTAACCCCAAAACGCAAACACACACACACACACACACAACACCATACTCAAACTCTTCTTTCAAGCCCAAATTGCAATGTGCAAAATCCTGCAAAATCCAAAACCTACGTATTATATACATTCATACATACATCTATGATGGAGTCGTCGACTTCGGCGCTGAATACAGACTAATTATTTTTTATAATATAAACAAATTGACAGCTGGTTTTATTGCTAACTGGGCGGGACACGTTGAATGGGGGATGCTATATCCTACGCCATGCTTGGTTTCTGTTTCTGTTTCTGTTCGTGGCTTTTGGCTGGAGAAACGCTATTTGTGCCTCAGTTGTTGGGCAAATAAAGTTGACGTTTTATAGATAGAGACATGTGCGATACACCCATCCGATGTGTGTGTCGTAGATCTAAACGTGGCAGGCACTCGTTCTCCCCCCATCCAACCAAGGAAAACTCCATCTCCCCTCGGAAAAACAGATGATGGAAACGTGCGGGTGGAACGAGAATTGTCGAACAATAAAACACGAAAAGGAGAGCAGGACGCCGGAAAAGTGAAGTTTGTATACTCTGCTTAAAGGGGGGATGCATAAAGGTTGGATAAAGCTACACACGATTTATGCAGAGGGGGTAAGTATGCGGAAAAGTCAGGCAAGTTGTGTTTACACTCTCCTCAATAAATAGTAATGCAATCTTTTGTATCTGATTGAAGAAACGTGATCTGACAATGGTGCATAAATGGAAAGTTAACCAGAGCTCGCGTCTAGACTCTAGCGTTTTTTTATTTGGACTTCTTGTCAAATATTTGACTTTAAAGTGGGTAACAGAATGTTATCCGTTGAAAATGGGGTTTAAAGTAATAGTAAAAACCTTTAATTCCAACAAAAAAAATACATTTCTATGACCATCTTATCATTTGATACTTAAAACAGATTTACAATGTATATTTATACATTTATATATACTAAAATCTTTCTTATAAAATACCCACAGCTTTCTCTGTATGTTTTTTTAAAAGCTGATCACGAGTCTGAAGTTCGTTCGAAAAAGGTATCATACTTTCATAAAAAATCTTCTATTTGAGGTTAATACTGACTTGATGGAGCACAACCAACTTCAGACTCGTGGTCAGCGACTGAACAACCTGTAACCAATAAGAAGTTAATTTACATTTTTTCCCCGTATCTTTTACATCACTTATAAAAACACTTCTAATAACTTTTCAAAGTCTTGGACAACAAAATCCAACTATATACCCTCACAGCTTCCTAGGTGGACAGTTAAATAGACGACTGACTCCTTGAATTAAATTTGATTTGAACTTGCTCGTAAATGTTCCAAACTTTCAAAGTACCTTCCATCTCTTAGAGTACAACAATAAAATGTGTTGGCACCTTCTGGCAAATGCCGCGCGCGTTCTACAATGCGAAAAACTCGTATAAGTAAAGTTCTGCGTTCGGCACCCCCAGCCACCCATTTACATCCTTCACTTTTCCCATCACCTCCATCCATTTTTCCATTTCCATTCGAGTTTTCCTCCCCCCACCACCGTCCAAGGAGCCGGCAGCGATTTTTCTTGTTTGCTGCCATCGTCTTCGTCTTTTGTCTGCCGCCCTTTTCATGTCGCGTTCCTCGCAAACGTCGCCATTTTTTGCAGTAGCAGCAGCAGCAGCAGCGGCAGTAGCTCCTTAGCTCCTGTCCCGCCGCTTTTTGTACTTTTACAACCCTCTTATCGGGAAAACTTTAAATTTTCGCATTCGCAATTCGCAGTCACAAATGCAAATGATGCCCCGCCCACCAATCTACACCATGAGAAATGTGGATACATTTGAATTAGACTTCCTGGTAGGTTTCTTAATAAGGAAATCAATTGAAATGGTATGTAAAAGTAAGCTAGAAAATCTTACTGCTACTTTGGCCTGCAAAAACGAAAGGGTTCTAGACCAAAGTGATTAGATTGCATACTTTTTAAGATTCCCTGACAAGAAATGATTTTATAACATGCAAATCACGAGAAAAATCTTCTTCAAAAGAATTCTAAGAGTATTTATAATAAAACAAACTTTTCCTCAAGTGTACCAAAGGTTGGGGAAAATGGCCAAGTCAAGGGAATGGGAATCATGGGAGATCCTATGGCTTGCTCTTGGGGAGTCGAGTCTGTTCACCATATGTTGCCAATTGAGGCGAAAATCGAAAACTCGTCTATGCTATGGAATTGTTTATGACCCCAGCGGATTGAGGACATTGAGGGACTGACTTTCTTTTTCCCATAGTATAACACCGGCTCCTCCCCATATCAGCCACTATTCCATCACCCATTCCCCTCCATTATTTTTTTTCCAGCATTTTCCTACAACTTTTCCCCATATTTTCCCTGGCTTTTTGCTGCTGTCGCCTTTTAATTATGGCTCGCAAATTATTTTCGAATTTTTCCATCATACTGCGGAAATAAATGTTGACTGCAATTTCCCGGCACCGTCCGTCCCTTCAACCCAATTCCGAACAGGATGGAAAAGGATTCGAACCATTTCTTGTATTTTTCCTGTGTGTTTTTGCTCTTTTGCTGCTGCTGTTTTTTTTTTTTTTTTGCCGCACTTTTCCCCCACTCGGTTTATTTTATATTTCGCCAGGTAGCAAGAGTTTCCCAGAGTCCAGAGGAATTGGCGGAGCTGGGAGTTGGCTGATGGAGGAGCAGTCCTGGAGTCCTCGTTGTTGTTGCCGTTGTTGTGACCTAAAAAAATATTCACACTCACTTCACTTGTCAAGTTGAATAAAGCAAAACGCTGCCCTGAAATCATGAGCGTGGGTGGAATGCGGAAGAGAGCCATAGTTGGGGAGTTGGCAAAAAATATATATGAAACTCTTATATATGCAAATACAGCGCATTTCAGATATATAATTCCGTTTGACCTGCTGCAATCTGGAATAAATCTAGCTTAGAGGAGAAGGGGATATGATTTATACGGTATAAATACAAACATTAGCCATCTGAAGCTTGAAACTGATTTAAATCAGCATTAAATTTATAATATTTGAATAACAGAGGCTCTATTATGAGTATACATGGATCTCAAATTATTTTATAAAATGGAAAACACTATAAGACTCTCAAAACTTTATAAAAGGTGCCCCGGAAATCGATATAGAATTAAAAATAAATTTAAAAACTAACAATTTGTAGAATACTTTTAACCATAATTTCAGGGGATTTGGAAAGAATTTGTTTGTGGAATCCCAAGTGTATACAAAAAGTTTATCCAGATTTTTAATGATTTATTAACCTACATTTTACCAAAAAACCTATAGTGTTATAGTCTTGCCTGACACTGTATGGCCACTATATGTTTGTGTGTACCACACTCATTAAAATCCGTCCCACTTGCAATTAGAGTTTGTCATTTGACAGCATCGCGAAAATATATATAAAATATATTGGTGACAAGCGAGCAACAAATAATAAAAGTGACAACAACATCGAAATCATCTCAGCGTTTGGGAAATGAACATTTCTGGGGGGCATCATTGATAAATGTCATCACCGTTTTCCCCCCTCCGAGTTTTCCATAGGTGGAAAATGGGATTTTATAATTTAGAATCGTATTTTCGATTGGATTCTTTCTAATAAATTGCTGAAAATTGGCGACAGGTATTGTTTAGTTTGATTTTAATTGGTTTAGATTTGTCAACAGTTGGAGCCTTGATTCTATTTAGACACAGAATGCTTTAAATAGGAATAAATCTCGCAACTCTTTTAAATCTTTAACTGAAAATCACTGAGCCCCAAAAGTAAGACATCAATAAAAGACTTCTTACTCGAATTACCCTAATAAAATTCACCTGCATTATTATTCATTGCCTCTCTGGGTATTCTAAATACTTTCTCATCCGTGAAAACTCTCCATTCTGCTCCAGCCAACCGTTTCAGCCCAAGGAAAGTACGAGTTAAAGTACCCGCCACAAGTACTTATCGACAGATACCGTATCGAAAGCGTACGATTGCCTTGTTATCCTAGCGAGGAATCAATTGATAAGCCCCCCGCTGAAAGACAGAAAAACCCCAACGATTCCGTTGCGATTTGAAGCGATGAATCAGCGAGTGCTTTGAGCCAGTGACTTGGGGGCACTTATTGCGCATCGGTAATCGCCGATATATCATTATAATGTGTGGGTGACACACCAGGGAAGCCATAGAAGTTAACTCCCCTTCATGCACTCGAAGAAGTCGTAATATTCAATTTATTTTATACGATAAACAGGCAAGGGAGGTGAACTATTCAAAGAAATATAAATACTAACTTTGGGACTGTGGAAAATGTTTTATGCTATGAGGAATTGTACTTCCTAGACGGTGACTTGGAGATACATTTTATTAGTAAAGTTAAATAAATCCCTTTTATAACCCAGCAATAAGAAAAATCCATTTAAATAACTCAATATTATAGAAATATAGGAGATGAAAGGTCATTGCAAAAAACCCAATAATACTATAGAAATATAGGAGAAAAAAGATCTGATAAATAAAGCCTTAGATGCTATTTAAAAATTATACAAAAATGGCTAATAATTCCCCTAGGCTCTTCTGGTAATTTACCTTTCAACCAGAATCTACAAAGAACGACTGAACCTTTCTTTTAAGTGCAGGACAGTATGAGGTTTGTAAGCAATTACAAAAACATGAGCAAACATGAACACAGCAATTGAAAGGCGGGTGAACTGAAATTTAATCCGGGTTCAAAACTCGATTCACGGAAAATTTAGCGGAACAAGGGTGGAGAAACCCTTGAAGCGAGCTGCAGTGGTCAGAGGGGTTAGTGCACAGGTGATATCCCCCTTCAGGATAGCTTGGTGGCATACTCAACAGCCTTGCCCAGCTGGTATAAGAACAAAGCTGTTCCGCACACTTGCAGATCTTCGCCAGCGTCCTCCTTGATGCTGTCCACCAAGACCACTCCGTATCTGACCACAATCATGACCAGCATCATTCGCAGATAGAGGAAATTACGCTCCATGAAGGCCAAAAATCCGAGGGACACAATATTGCCCAGAACGGTGAGATCCTTGAGGCCATCGGATATTTCGCAATCCCGCCGATTCTTAGCCAAACAGCACCTCAAATCACAGACCAGCGGCACCACGAAGAAGGCATGACCCAAGGCGACAGCACTCCAGCCGGTGGACTGCATATAGAGATCCATGTTGACCAGTGGCAACGGTACCAGTTCCAGCACTCCGTGTGTAATGTCCCTCAGCTTTCGGCATTCCTCCGGCTGGCCGCTGGCAAACATTGCCCGCAGGAGACCAAACACGGCCGTGATTCCGCCCACCACGCAGGCGGCCAGACCAAAGGGATGCTCCTCGGGCTGCATTTTACGGGCGGTCATCACGGCCGTATAGAGGAGGGCTCCATTGTAGGCAAAGCGCAGCCAGGAACCCGAGAGCGGCTCGCTCATCGCCGCTGCAGGCAGGAAAGATGGTGCTGGCCCAAATGTGGCAAAGCTATCGAGTTTTGAAACCAATTTTCGAAAAAGAACCGATGGAAATGAGGTTTGGGGAAGGGAGATACTGACAGAGAATGAATTTAATTTTCTATTGAAAAATTGGAAGGAGTTGGAATGAGAGAGACTTGGCAACCCTACTCTAAAATACTAGAAAATATGTCTTTAAATATAAATATTGGCTTTAAGCTTTAATAATTTGACCCACCCTTCTACTTGGGTTAATTATAATCCTATTAAAATCATAATTGTACGATTTTTTTAAAGGTAATTTCCGGAAAAAGTTGCCTTTAATTACGCAGATTAAACAAATGAGTATTATGCGGGCACGAAACCTAAAAACTCACCTGGTTTTATTTGCACACATGATGGTCCTTCAATTAGGCGCAATTCACATACATCCATGTTTACATAAGCACAAGCATACATACATATGTATGTATGTACCTCTCCATATGTACATACATTTACAGCTTTTTGCGAAATTCGCTTACTTTTCACGGCAATAAACTTTTACGTTCTTTTCCTCTGGAAATAAAGCAGAACTCCTTTTCCATTGCTTTAACCTTAACTAAACACACCCGCGCAACGCGCACCAACTTATTAACCTGGAATCACACACACACACACAAAAAAATGCCGTGGGCGCAATAAAACTTAACGAAATTCACGCACTTTTTACAGCCACCAAATTAAAATGTCCCGGGGAGCACCCACAGGAGCACCGCGAATCGCACACACACAGACACACGCGAAAAGCCGCGGAAAACGTTGCCGAGTTATTGGTCCTACGTGTGGATCAATAATTTTAATCAATTTCCGCTTTTATTGCAACAATTAAACGGCAAACACGTGGGGAGCAGCAGCCACATTTTCCATTATGACTTCGCGCGTTTTCTTTTTTTCGCAACTGAAAGCTGATCCCGTTACTTTTCGCCTGCCTCTCCCACGCTCGCTCTCGAGAGGTCTCTCAGTTGTCAGAATAGTTGTAGGTGGCGCTAGTTTGTTTACATTTTGGACTAGATCACTGTTCAAAGGAAACGAAAAATCGAGAGTAACAATAGCAATAACTGGTTTACTGATAAAAATGTCCCATTCCGATAAAAGTTTAATAATAATTTAAAATTTAAGTTATGAAATTCCGGTTTGTCAACCTTTTTATAAGACATGGCCTGAAATGCGTTTTATAACTGTGCTAAGGATATTCCAGAATTTGCTAAAGAATGTGCCGTGTTAAATATCCAATATGGAATTTCTGTAATCCCCTCTTTAAAGCTTACGTGTCTGTGTGTGTGTGTGTTAGCCCGATGGGATAACGAAGCGAATATGCAACTTGGCAACACTTGAGCATTCCAGGCACGCACCACGCCCCCCGGCCCCCGCCCACAACCGCAAACCCTCCGGTTCCCTCATCCCTCCGGTGGAAAGCATAAAGAAAAATAATAATTCAACTTTATTTGTGCCACACATACTTACACATACCTAGAAGAGGGACAGCAATATAAAGAGGAGGATTCTGTGGGGGAATAGCGGGATCTCTCTACTCTACTCCAGCTGTTCCCTGTCAACACCAAAAACAAGAGCAACAACAACAACAACAACAGGCAACAGCGAATACAACAACCATACCATGGTAAATTTAATCGAAAGCGTGTAATTGACCTCAGTAAATGGCGAAGAATGGGCGTGGAAATGGGAATGGAAATGAAAGTGGGGGAGAGCAGAATGCCTGGAGTGGGAGCGAGAGAGAGGGCTTTGTTGGAAGCTTAGCCAACTGCCATCAAATCATTATCAGTTAAATAAACGACAGCCAGCAAGTTAAAAAGATAACGAAGCTGCAGAGGCAGAAGCAGAAGCTACAGCAGCAGCAGCAGCAGCAGCAACAGATGATATCTCTGCCCCAGAACCGCCACCATGACTCCCCCATTCCCTTATTCTACGGCGGCTTTGATTCGGATTCACCCCCTTCCCACGTTCCACGCCTCCGCCCCCTTCCAATAGACAGACGTAAGCCGCCTCGTTTTATGCTAATTCAAATGGAAATGGAGCCAGTCAGCAGCTGCTCGCCGGATTGCGATTCCGATGTGGAAGGTGCACTGGGAGAAATGTTTCTATGAACAATAGTGTTGGATTTTTACTCTGTTGTTCGGTCTGGTGATCATTTTTTAGATCTTCTTCATAACATTTACATATGTAACATTAAGCCATAGAATTGCCAGACAGTTGGCCGTCAGATGCTAGAGTTTCCGAGTAACTTTTATACCTTTTATTATACCCTTGCAGAGGGTATTATAATTTTGACCAGATGTTTGCAACGCAGTGAAGGAGGCATCTCCGACCCCATAAAGTATATATGTATATTCTTGATCAGCATCACCAGCCTAGTCGATCTAGCCATGTCCGTCTGTCTGTCTGTCCGTCCGTCTGTCTGTCGGTTTCTACGCGAACTAGTCTCTCAGTTTTTGAGCTATCGAGCTGAAATTTTCAGCATAGTCTTATTTCTTTAGCACGCAGTATATATGTCGGAACGACCAAAATCGGACTACCATATCCTATAGCTGCCATAGAAATGATGGCGAAATTAATGTAAAAAAAATTTTAACTTCTCTGTTTTTTTAACGAATTTCTATAAATTTTGAGATATAGCAGTTTTTTATGGTTCTAGAATTACGATTTTAATTTCACTAAGATCGGACCACTATATCACATAGCTGCAATAGAAGCAATTTATATGAAAATGTAAAATATGTAAAATTTAAAATTTACAAAATTCGATGTTTTTTCAACATTACTAAAATGGTTCGATTTTCAATGATCCAATTGCAGACTGCAAGGATATACCAACTTCGGTTTACCGAAGCTAGCTTTCTTTCTCGTTAGAGTTTCTTTAGTTACATAACATAAAATTGTAGAGTGTTGCCAGTAGTTGTGCCGAGTACCTTTTATACCTTATATTATTATTTAGATGGAACACTTACTTAATAATTATTTCTCTCAGTGTCCCCGAGATGAGCCGCGAATGAGGGGCACCGCAAGTTGTCAACGGCGTCGCCAAAGTCGAGAGCAAAGGCAAAGGCAAAAGCAAAAGCTCGTTTCATTATGCGACTCGCCTCGGTGTGGGCACCCAGTGGGCGTGGCTCTGGCTTTCCTGATCGGGCTCACAGATAGCCTCGGCTACATATGCAGATACGTACGGGATGCTGAGGATTCCGGGGGCACAGACCACCACCGACCACGGAATACGGAGCAAGGAGCCAACACAGCCAGGAGCCCGAAGCCAGGAGCCAACAACCAGAAGTTCGAAATGCGAAATACGGAATCCGGAATACTGAACACAGCGAGAGGGCCCAGGAGCTACGCCTGGCATTCCTTGTAAGGCAAATTCGCCATGATTTTCATATAATTTCCGCATCATAAAGCTGCGAAAGTAATTTTCCACTTGAAAGCACAGCGCAGCCAAAAAGTGTGAAGTGAGAGGTGGGGGGGTCGTCGGAGTTTTGGGGTCTTGGTAAAAAGCGGGCCAAAGGAGGGGTCAGACATTGGTCCAGGCTAAGACCTCAAGCTGTCTGCAGATCTGTGGGAGTGTATCCTTTTGTATCCTCTAGAAGGCGGTAGAGCCAGGGTATGTTCCATTGTAACTTGGACATTAGAGGCAATAGAGCTACCAAAATTGGTATGCCCAGTTTTGGGAGTTTTTCAAAGAGATTTAACTGTTTTTTTGATTAAATATTTAATTTATTTTCAAAATTTCCTTGAACCTATATTTTATTTTAATGTTTTATAGTTTAGAGCTGTACTGAGATGGGAAACATCTTCAGCCTGTAATATTTTTGTAAATATTTCTATATAGTTTAAATTACTTTAAGTAATATTCTATTAGATTCCAATAAATGTCCTCGAATTAAAACCCACAAATATTTATTCAAGGGTATCCTCCAATTCCCAAGCACTCCCCTTTGTTTGCGTAGTTTTTGTGTCTGTTTGGTATATTGTTGGTAATGTCGATGATGGTAGCTTGTTTTTTGGCACATTGAACATTTGGTGTTGTCACCTTTTCGGGACGAAGAAGCACATGCAAATAAGCCGGAAAAGCAGGACTGAAAACTCTGAGAGAGGACTGGGAAAAACCAAGGCCAATTCAGGCCGAGATTCCTGGGCATTAAATCGAGAGCATCATTTGGGTGGCGAGGGAGTGGGGGAGGTGAAACTGGAGGCGGAGGTAGCAATGACATCTCTTTAAGGCGACATCAGATTAGGCTAAGCAGCTGGGCCAAACGAACACACACACACACCACACCGAGGAGATACGATATACAGCGACGGCGACAATAGGGAGTGGCAAATTTCATTATGCGGCTCACGTGCGAGACAACCAAATTCACTGGGAAATAAAGAAAAAAATGCTGTGGAAAAGAAAAGCGAAAAACGAAAAACAGAGGCGGATAACAACAGGAAAAAATAGGAAAAAAGAAAAATAATACAAATACAACACGGAATAAGAGGGAGGGAGGACACTCGGCACAACCAAAAAAAAAATCCAAAGATCTCCACAAGATCTACATTTTAATTAAATTTAACTAAAAAGCTTAAAAGAATATGTCGGAAATCAGAAATATATTTCTGAAATTAACAAATTATAATCTGATTAATTCTATTCACAAATTCAACCCAAAAATTATAAAATTAATATTTTAAATATGGTATTTTAGTATTAATTATTATTTATATTAAATTTTTGGAGAAAAGATCTTTCTTAATTTCCGAAAGACCAATTTTATGTCATGCCAAGCTCTATAAATCCCAATTGTCTTCTAGGCCAAGCTCTCCTTCCGTGTCTTTCGTTATTCCATCCAATAAGTTATGAACATTTTTTAATAAATCAATTTTAAATGCCCGACTTTATTCCAAGTGCAAAAAAAATATATCGGAAGGAAGCAGCAATAGAAAACGTACAAAAGCGAAACACGCAAGCAAGTATGAAGAAGAGCGGGCGGCAGAAGAACAGGCAGGCGCCAGGCTCCGAAAAGAGGAGATTTCATCTTCTCCGGCTCCTTGAACTTCCTTCTCCAAGTTTTATCCTGGCAGGAAAGGAAGGAAGTCAGTCAATGCCCGCAGCAAAAGGGCCAGGACACAACACAACACAAGAGCAAAAAAAAGAAAAAGAATCAACAAACGGCAACAACAGTAAGCGACAAAGTAGAAACAAAAACAAAAATACAATGCAAGCACAGTGTAAACTTTAAACAAAGAACTTAAACAATACATAGGAATCTATAAGAAATAAATCAGTAAAATATTATATATTATATTATATATATTAAACGCTTAGTTAGGTTATTAAAATATTATAATTATTTATATTTACATATCTTGGGGTAATACTTTCGTATAAAAAACTGCTATATTTATTTAATTGTACCTAAATAATTGTTTAAATTGATCTTTAATTAATTCTGTATAGTATCACTGTCGCTCTTTCTATAAATTCTCTGTTGCTACGTGCAAACCTTCAGCTTAGCTTGCTTGTTAATAAGTTTTGCCCACAAAGACAACATGACGTATGAGTGATAATTAGTATATACCAAAGCTACTACGTACCAATGCTGAACAAATTAAAATAAATGTGTGTTAAGTACACAAGTAAATTCTACAAATTTTACAAAAAGAATGCAATATAATAATTTATTTTTTACATTTTTAAACAAAGGCCACACTACGTATGAGTAATAAACTAAACCAAATGTAAAGTCTTGCTAAAAGTAAATTTATTTAACTTTAAATTGTTGTAAATATTTTTTAATTGAATATTGAAGTAAAGAAAATAGAATAGAATGTATAAGCATTAATTTTAATCATTTTTAAACCCTTAAAACCCTCAATAATTCTTGTATTTATTACAAAGTTTATTATTTCAAGTGCCTACTGTCCCCGGAATCGGAGGAGGAGCCTGGTGGTGGCCTTAGAGTGACTAGCGGAATGCCCCAAAACCTACCAAGCACACGTAGATAAATTTGAGTAATTCCTGCAGGTGAAAACGGAAACGAAACAAAAGTAAAAGCAAAAGAGCAAACTAAGGTTTCCATCTCATTCGGAGGGCAGGAAAAAGTTTTTCCGGGCTAGGAAAATTACGGGGCGAGGAAGGGAAAAAAGGGAGGACAAGCTGTGACAACATCTGGTTGTTGTTGTTGCTGTTGTTGCTGACGGTGCTGCTGCTGAGACTGAGCTAATTACTAATTTAATATTCCATGCCCATTGACCCACCGCACAAAAAAGAAAAAAGAAGAAAACACACAAAACAACAGCTCCTGCTATCTGCTTGTTGTCTAAAGTCTCCTCTCTGCTTACATTAATTATCTTATCTAATCGGACAGTGCAATAAGTTTCAGTTTAAGTTAGATTAGTCGACTAAGTAGTATTTGGGCTTATATTATAGAGATACTCGCTGGATACCTGGGGAAGGTATAGAAGAAATATAAGAAAAAATTGGGGGAAAATGTGATATAAAGAAGATATTAAGTAGGGAAGGGTTGAGATTTTACTCTTACTCTTTAATGGCAGATCTTGGAAAATTAAGTATGGCATTATTTTGTGACAAGAGACAGTGATTTACAAAGATTAAATATTTAATATAAAGATATTTTTGGTAAATTCCCTTACGTGAAACCCTAAGTCCATATTACTATTAAATAGTTACATTGTTTATTGATTTAAACCAATTTTAAAGGCCTTACTAGTACTTCATTAATATATTTTCTTAACTAATTGATATAAACAAAGTTCTCGTTTGGCAATTTAAATTTTCCATTTACTTTGCAAATGATTTTTAAGCCAGAAACTAAATAAATTAAGTTACTTTCACTACAGTTTCTTAGTAGCCAAATGTATTCCCTAAATAAATAATAATATGGCACTGACTTCGCTTCAGAATTAAATGATTTATCTTTAGAAATGTTTATTATTTTTACGCATAAATATGAAGCAATTAAAGTAAAGCAAGTAATTAGTAATTAAAGTAAAGTAAAGCTTACAAGCTTTCTAAATATTTCGATCTAAATAAGAATACAATTAAACAAACCATTTAGCTGTGTAAAAAGCAAACCATCTAAATAACTTTAAAAGCCTTACTCCAAATACCTCCCTTGCTATTTGATTTTTCACTTAACTGCCCTCTGCCTTCCCTCCCTTCAATAATTAACTGAAAATAAACTTAATTTAATAGGTGCCACAATTCCAATCTCTCTCGCTCTCAAAGGCCTTGATTTCCCCAATTCCCATTATATACCCTTTCAACAAGCTTCCGAGTGCCGAGTGCAAAAAAAGAAGAGTCTAAAAAATTTAAATATATATACAGACGGGCAGAGCAGAGCAGAGCAGAGTAAAAAATTGCCTGAGACTGAGACGCAAATCGTTGGGGATTTATTTATCAGCAACAACAAGAAGAACAACAATAAAAAAGCAAGCGAGAAAAACGAAGAACAAACTGGTGAAAAGTTTTTTTTCCTCTTTTACTTCTTTTTTTTTTTGTATAAGGCCAAGTTGAGGCTGAGTTGAGTTGAGTTGAGTTAACAACGTTACGTTAACTCCTACGGCCCCCGTAACTTTTTTGGGTATTTAGCGGCAATCGATTTTCGTTGATTTTTCGCCCCCAACCTCCTCTTACTCCTATCTCGGCTCTTGGATCTGTTAGCTGCCAGCTTCCATTTCGCCCAGCGAACGTGTGAGTGTTGCAGGGCCTGACCTTTCAACCTTTTCTCCTTTTGCTCCGGCATCCAGCACGTGGCCATGGAGGAGCGGAGCAGGCCGTCATCATCATCAAGCGTAGCGGCAATGGCAACTCATCATCATCATTGTAGTCTGCAAAGTTTATTTAGGCAAAGGCACAGTAGCAGCATCGCTTCACTTTTGGCTACACTCTTCAATTTTATGGCAACAAATTTGCATCGTAAAAGATACATCCATCCCTCCACATACACTAGCCGCTGAAAATTACCTCACGCCGCCCCCTTGCCTCGACCTGCTGCCGCTCTCAAAACGATAAAAATACCGAAAAACGTTTGTTTAGGGCACGCCCTGTCTCTTTCTAGCGGGCGGAAAACCGAGTCGTAAACTAAGGACAAAATCGTAAAAAAAGAGCAGTTCATTTAAATTTTTAATATTTAGGCTACCTTCTCAGTGGCCCTGGCATCCGCATCCCACCGAAAAAAGGCCCCAGCTCCAACCCCTATTGAATCCCTAACCGTAACCTTAACCGTATCCATCATACCGATTCACTTACTTTTGTTTTATGGTCCGAACATTTTCGGCCATCATCTCTAAGCAAGAGTCGGGATATACACTCGACAAATCATTGGGTTTACTTCAAATAAATCAAGTTTGGTTTACATTTACGATTAATCATGTGATTTTATTTAACAGGAAACGTGGGAATCGAGGTTAGTTGGGTTTGGGGTGTTGATTAATACCTGTTTTATTGAGGTATTGAGTTAAAAGTTAAACTAAAGAGGCATTTTAGTATTAATGTGGAGCTTGGTAAGGGTTTGTAATATAGATAAAGTGCAGGTTATGCTTAACCGGACATTGAGAAAAAGAGTTCTGGGCATTGAAAGTTTCTTTCAAATTATTACAAGATTTAATTTTAAGTTTAAAGTAGCTAAATCGACAATCTGACAGTTGCCTGACTTAATAATAGGCCTTAATTTAAATTAAAGTGGAGATTAGCCCTAACCGGACATTGAGAAATGGAGTTAGACATATGTAGATATTGGACAATAAATAAATTAAAGGCGAATATAAGAGTTAATGAGGATTTAAGTTAAATCGACAAACTGGCAGTTGCACCACTAATAGTAGGCTTTAAGTTATTTTATTCTAAAGGTTAAACTTAACCGGACTTTGAGAAAAGCACCCAACAAAGTTTCCCAAATAGTATTTAGGCTTTATTCCAAAAATTTCAGCAATATCTCGATCATAAGAAGAAGCTAATGAGTAAAATTTAGAGTTAACTTTTATGAATACCTCATTTATCATTTGAAATCTTAAACAAAGAAAATTCTTGTGGTGTAGAAAATCGAGGGACCATCGTTTTGAATTTATGCCTTTAATTAAATACAAAATCTACCTAGGATTCGCCTTGCCATGGTAAACTTTTGCTGTTGGCATTCCTTTACTTAATAACAGGCCATCAAATAGAGTTGTATTTTTCTGTGGGTTATATTCATGCCGGGAGCCTGAACGAGCAGCAGCAGCAGCAGCAGCAGCAGCAGCCGCATCCCGACTGCTCTGTGTTGCCCCTTGAACACGCACTCAGGATTTATTTTCACATTTATATGAGCGACTGCGGGGGGCAGGCAGTGCGGCAACCAGAGCGGGGAGTGGGTATGTAAATTTTTCAGTAAAAATTCACTTCGTGATAATGGATTTTCCATGTCGCATACGCCGCAGTCGCCGTTGCCGTCGCACGACAAATACAATCTGCTCGAGGCCCCCCAAAAATCCCACCGCCCTTAACCTCATCTCCTCCAAACAGCAGCAGTAGTAGCAGGCAGCATCCAGCCAGGGCGACAATTACCCCCATTCCCCATCCCCATCCAGCTCAGCCCCGGGATCTTGTGGAGCAGCGGCTCCCTGGTTTCGGGTTTGTTTGGGGCCATGATAGATGACAAGTCTCGGTAGGAAGGTACAAGTTCCTTGGCACTTGAGAGTCCCAACACCAGAGCATGTTCTGAAATTTGAATTTCCTCCAAACAACACAGTACAATCTGCTGATGCAAGAATTATTACGGAAATATATGTAATAACCATGTTGCGAGGGGGTTTAAGTTGGCTATCTATTGATCCAGAAATAATGTTGAAATTTAATTGTTATTCATTTTAATTGTTGTTCATTTAGGGATTTAGTGAAGGTATCGGTAGAAAGTGTTATATCTTTAAATCTTAGCCATGCTTAATTATGGAAATTAAATATAACAGAGTCCCAAAAAGAGCTTGTAGTAAAGAATACATATTTAGCTTAAGTTTAGTTACTTCAAATAAAAAATTGTCTTCAAATAATAGTTAATACATTTTATTTAAATTTTAGAAAGGAATTCAAATTATACTTTTTCAAAGGAATTAGTAAGTCACTTTCAATTAAATGTTTAGCTACTCTTTCCCTAAATATGTTTAAACAAAAATGTAAGGAATTGGCGCACTATAATTCTCAATTCCTTATTCAGGAATCGGATACTCATAAAAGATTGGTTGACTCTCTCCTGATTTAGCTGTATATGTGAATGATTTAAAAGCAAAACGGGAATCAATAATACTTATCCTTTTTTTTTTTATATAATTGCAGCTTTACAATCATCTGAAAAATCAACCAAAAATAATTAAGCCAAAACTCAAATTGTAAAAGAATAATTATAATTTTATATAAGCTTTCCATCATAAAAACATAATAATACAAAATATATACCGATATAAAGAATAAATAAAACCCGAAAATAAAGAACATATAAAAAACATATGGCGAGTAGCCACTGTACTCAATTTTTGCCTGCTCATGTGAGCTTCTAAAATATGCAAAAAATTATACAAAGTTGGCAAAGATTTCTCCGCTTTCGCTTTCGCTGGGAAATCAAAAAGCCAGGCGGCTCTCGCCCAGCTCTGATTTTAGATTTTTGACTTTGGGCATCATTGGGTGGTCCTGCCATGGCCTGGCCTCCTGCGCCACCTTCGGCCCCATCGGTCCATATATCACAACCTCCTTCTCCTCCTCCTCCTCCTGGTCTTCGTCCTTTGCCCCCATCTATCACGCCTCCCTCTTTGTGGTCTCAATTAGGTGGCCGCCCGTTTTGAGGCTCAACTTCCGCCTTCCGCAGTCCGTCCTGGCATCGCGTGTGTTATCTTAGCCAGGCTCGCATACATACTACCAAGGAAACGCCGCAGGACATAAAGGAAATGGCATTGCCAGGCAGGAAAGCCGCCTCTCACTGCTCCACATTCGCTCTTAAGGGATTTGCTCTCTTGATGGGGAAATTCTCTCTTGTGAGAGCTCGCTCTCTCTTCCTTCGTTCTCTTCGTCTGCATGTAAGTTTGTTTTGTTTTTTTTTTTCTTTTTTTATTATTATTAAAGTTACATATGAACTTAATTGATAATGAATTTTTTTTAATCGGTTTTCTTTCCTTTTTTGTTTTGTTTTTGTTTTGTTTTTTTTTTAATAATTTTATTCGCTTTTTTTATTTAATTTTAATCAGTAATATTAAACTTTTTATTTGTATTTCCTTATTTTCTTTTTATAATTGTTTTGTTTTTGTGTGTGTGAATCGCTGGCCCGCCCCGCGCTTCCCCGCTGCTGCTGCTGCCGCTCCTGCTACTTTATCATAATTCTTCCTGCTTGGGTCCGCTGCTGCTACTGCTCGTCCTGGCGTTCGTCCGTCGTCAACCCCGTCCACGTCCGCACCCCATGCACACATCATGTCACGTCATAATCCATGCGTCCCGTCCATCCATCCATCCATCCATCATTCCTGCTCCTCTCTCTGGCATTCTCTGCTGCTCTGCTGCTGCTGCGGCGCTTAGTTCGTTATTTTTATAAATTAACAAATTTAGCTAAGTAGTTGTAGTTCTTCTTGTTGCTTGCGGTTCTCGGTTGCTTGGTTGCTTGGTTGGTTGGTTGGTAGGTTTGATTGGATTGGATTGTATCATCGGCTCTGTATATACTGCTCCTGCTCCTGCTCCTGCTTCCGCTTCTCCCCTTTATCTTTGATATATATCTTTCAATGCACGCCGCCCCCGCTGGCAGCGCGCCTTACTCTCTGGGCAACAACAAACAATAAACTGTTTCAATGCATTTTGTGTGTTCTCTCGCGTCTCTGTTATGGTTAAGTTTGCTTCGTTTTTTTATACAATATCTCTTCCACAAAACAAATGCATCGAGGTTTTTAGTTTCGGGTTCTTTTTTGTATATTTTTTCTTGTTTTTTTTTGTATTTTTTTTTTTCGACAGCACTTGCCATTTTGTTTATTTTGTTGCTGCTTGTTGGATTTGTATATATTATATATTGTTTTTCTTCTCGGTTCTGGTTGTTGTTGTTGGTTGGTTGTTGGTTGTTGTTATAATGCGATGTAATATGTGTTAATGTAAGCTGCATAGGTGCGAGCGATCCAGCTTAAAGGAAATAATCGGGTGTTCTTCGCGTAACATGAGGCTCACCGCGCCTGGGTGCTGGATCAAATTGTAGGCTAAAAACGAGAGAGGAAGTGAGGTTTCAGAAATGTGATTCATTTGGAAAGGGGTAAACCGATTGTATACTCACAATGAAAATTTAAGTGAATCATCCAGTTCCATGAGGGCCGCTTGGTTGCCACAACGGTAGCAATAGTTTGGCGCTGAGAATATTGTGACCACGTTGCGATCGTGACACCAGTTGTAGCCCTCCATAACCAGTTGATGGGCGCGCGAGACCAGTGTCAGGCCGTTTGTGTTGTTAAAGGTTTCCGAAATGTCCTGAAAGTATGGGGAGAAGTTTATTAAAATTAATTAAAGTTATGAAATTAAGCAGGGGTGCCAAAGAAATTGCTGAGGATTTAAAATAATTTAATAAATGAACCTAAAAGTATGCAATGATATAGTAAGGCCTCCCGAGGTCTTTGCACTATTTTGTTGCATACTTTTGAGCCTCATTTATATTGTTTTTCAAATCCACAACAATTTCTGTGGCAGCCCTGATAATTAAAGTTATGAAATTAAGCAGGAGTGCCAAAGAAATTGCTGGGGATTTTAAATAATTTAAAAAGGGCACCTAAAAGTATGCAATGATATAGTAAGGTCTTTGCACTATTTTGTAGCATACTTTTGAGCCTCATTTATATTGTTTTTAAAATCCACAACGATTTCTGTGGCAGCCCTGATAATTAAAGTAAAGAAATAAAGCAGGGGTGCCCAAGAAATTGCTGGGGATTTTAAATAATTTAAGAAAAAGGACCTAAAAGTATGCAATGATATAGTAGGGCCTCACGAGGTCTTTGCAGTATTTTATTGCATACTTTCGAGCCTCATTTATATTGTTTTTAAAATCCACAACGATTTCTGTGGCAGCCCTGATAGGGTTTACTCTTGGAAATCTATTTAATTAATCGGTTTAATTTTTTCTCATAAAAATATACATTTATTTACATTTTTAATTCACTTTTCTATCAAAAATTCTTGTTCTATAACAGTTTTTATTCAACGTTATATTTTATGGATTTCCCTTTAAAAAGAAAAGCTCAAATTTACGAGTATATATCAGAAAAGGGTTTAATTTTTATAGATTGTGTTATCAGCGTAGGCGCATTTCAGCCGTAAATGTCGATTAATGATTACTGATTGCTGATTACTGGATTTTATCAGCAGGGAATGCTGTGATTTCATGATTGTTGCCAATATAGTTTGATATAGTAATTAATCAAATAAATATTATACTTAATTTCTATTTTAATACGTTATAATCATTGAAAATCTTTATTTAATCTATTGAATCATTAAAATAAAATCTTCCTTCTTCTGTGTATTTTTTTTCGTAAATTAAATTACTTTTTATAAGCAAAGATCATGCCATAATAGACGTAAGAGCTGTAGTTTATATGTTTATAAGCGTGAGTCGTTATCACAGTGTCATAAACTGATCGTCGGTCTTCTAGTTTACTTTTTCAAGTAGTTCTATACTTTTAAAAAGATAAAAGTTAACCATGTGGGGTATTTTTTAATTGTTTCATCAACAAGATAAACTCCTAACTTATTTAATGGCTTAAAAAACACTAACAAAATGCACTAAAACCAAGTTTTTAAATAACTAAAAATACGACATCCCCTAATCTACATTTTACATTCCCCAAAACTAAACCAGATTAATTAAGATTAGATTCTCCCGCCACTACAATTACTCACCTGTCCAAAGGTGTAGCCGGCGCCGCGAGGAGAAATACCCCAGCCGCCCCTGTCATCGGGATCGGACCAGAGCAGATCGCACATGGGACCCTCGTGCGGTACCTCCTGCAAGCGATCCAAGGCCCGAATGTGATCCAGACTGTCGATCGAGGGACTGAGGCCGCCGTGCAGGCAAAATATCTGGCCATCGACCAGTGCCGTCAGTGGCAAGTAATCGAAAAGATCCGTAAAGTACTTCCAAACGTTGGCATTGCCATATTTACGCAGACACTCGTCATAGAAGCCATAGACCTGTGTGATCTGGCGCGATTCGTGGTTGCCGCGCAGAATGGTGATGCGCTCACGATAGCGTACCTTCAAGGCCACCAGCAGGGTAACGGTCTCCACGGAATAGTAGCCACGGTCCACATAGTCGCCCATGAACAGGTAGTTGGTGTCCGGTGACTTGCCGCCTATCCGGAACAGTTCCATTAAATCGTGGAACTGACCGTGGACATCGCCGCACACTGTCACGGGACATTTTACCTCTTGGACGTTCGACTCCTTGGAGAGAATCTCCTTGGCCTGCATAAATAAAAGATAATCAGTAAAAAATATTCAATGGTATTTTTGTGGTATTATTTATACTAGATATCCTAAAATGGTATGGTATTTTTATGGTATTATTTATACTAGATATCCCAAAAGGATCGCAGTGAATGACAGTACACACCACAAAATTATTTTTATTTCCCCAATTAAAATTCTGATATTGATATCACTTTATCAGCTTATCAGTAAAACCACAAATCGATAACCAATTACGTTGATATGTTCCTTTCTTTGTTTAGCAATTAGCCATAATTATTTCATAAGCCTAAAGTAAAGTTTATTTAAGTTATTGAAAAATTTAGAAGGAACAAATAGCAAATCAATGATCAAGATCCCAATCAGGGTCACAGAAAATAATGAAAACGATTAGTAAGTACACTGAACAATGTTCAACGCAAATGACTCAACGCCAACACTCAGAGTGGCCTCTAAAAATAGCTTGTAACTAGCAGAGGAGATAAAACATTGATATAGGCTAAGTGCAACGTCAAACCGAAATGTTTCTAGAGAAATTGAGAAATCAAGGGAATAATCAAATGGTTTCTCTTTAGAAATTGTGCGAGATTAACTTGGAAACTCTTCAAAGTGGATTTAAAAATAGCAACAAAACAACGATAAAGCCCTGTACATAAAAAAAAACATTAAAGACTTTACACAATCTGCACACCACTTAAGGGAACAGAACTTTTTACTTTTTATCTAATAAAAAAAAAGCATAACATCTGGCTATCTTTTCTCCCGTTTCCCCTAATTCTTTCAACAGATGCATGACATGACAGAATATCCAAGAAACAGAAAGTCTGAAAGTAACGACAAAATCGAAAGTGATTCCCAAAATAGTTGGCAACTTGTTCGTTCACTCGGCAAGGTAAAAACATCGCCAAAGGGCGAGGCCAATTGACGAGTCAAAGAACCTGGACCATGGACCATTCATTCGCTCATCGTATTTTGCGTTCGTTTTGCTTATATTTGCCGTGTTTTTTCTTAGGTGCTAATGAATGGCGCATGAAAACCAAAACAAAGGCGGCTGGCAACGACGTTAGATAAGGTTAAGAAGTACTAATGCAGCCAGTTACTTATTTTTATTTACTTGGAACCCATTAAATTGGAAACAAAAACTTTCCTATTAGTTGTAAACACTTGTGAATTTTCCATTTGGCATTTCCCGTACAGATAAACTAGCAACTAGCAATGTTGTGAGAGTTAATTTTAACTGAGAGTTAAGCAAGGCAAGCTGATGAAAGCTGTTCTGTAAGAGTGCGCTTTACAGCACATCTTTTACAGCTTACAGAACCTGTTATCATTTGACCTTCGGTCAGTTAACCGCGGAATATGAAAACTGAATAATGTTTCCGCTTAATTTTGACAGGGAATTCCCAACTTAAACTGGACTTTGACCTTATAAAATGTTTTGCAAATTACGGGTTTCGTATAAACATCAATCTATGGAAAAGAATTTAGTAAAAACGTAGTTTTTAACCATTAAAAAAATGTCAAATTGGAAGAATAAAATTTTAGGATTCTTGTCAAGCATTACAACTTGTTCTTCTGGGATTTTCTTGGCATTTTCTTTGTTGTTTCCCAATATTTACCAGCTGGTGAAATAGAACATAATAAAAACAAGTTCCGGGGGTTAAAGAATAACCGAATCCGGCCGGAATAGAAGTGCCAAGAAATGAGCAAATTATGCGTGTGTGCCAATTAGATTTTTGTTTTTGCATTACCTTGACGACTGTTGCTTCCGCTTGCCCAGAAATCGAAGAAAGAAAATTAAATAAATAATATAAACTCATGACGAGGCCAGCAAGCACACACACACACATACCAACACATAAACAACAAATGCAGGCGCGGGGGCAGCATCCGCTCTCCCTTTTCCGCTACAACAAAAAGGAGGAAGGAAGAGCAGCCAAAGAAGACGCACCCGCGAAGAGCGGAGAACGTTCTTCTGGTGGAGAGCCAGAGAGATTCTTCTTCGATTCTAATGGGAACGCAGACCAAATATTTAGGTGACGCAAACATAACCCTACTTACTCCCAAATCAATGAATCGTTATCTGTCTGCCCCTCTCTCACGCCAGCGCTCGCTCTCCCTCGCACTCTCTCTCCGCTCTCCACTCCTCTGGTGTTTGTGTTTATGTGTGCGTGCGAGCCGCAATAAACGGTAAAAATTGGCAGGCAAATTAAAAACAATTGATAGCGCCGAGTGTTTTAATTGAATTCAATATTGCTGAACCTTTAAAAACACAGCAGCGAAACGCACACACAACACACACCAAGGCAAATGCACTACAATTCTAGATACGACGACCGACCGATTGTGGGTACATAGATACATATTCTAGGGGCGCGCACACACCAACACACAAAAACATTAAGTAATATTTACTCAGCGAAAAACCGATTGAACACAGCAGCGCGGCGGCCGAGAGGGGGGCAAGGCTGCGTGCGAAATTTCCAGCGGACACAACAACAACACAATCACTATCGCTGGGGCTAAGCTAAACAATTGTATTTTGTAAAATATCTCTTTTTTTTGCCCAGGTTTAGCCCATTAGACCAGGGCTGTTCTAGCTGTCGCATTCACTCACGCACTTGCTCCTAGCGACGTCTCGTTCGCACTCGTGCAGCTCTATGCGCCGCTTGGCTGTTGGAATTTACCAATATTCCAATATGGCGACGCAAGCCGCCGCCGCTACTGTGCGAGCGAGAGCGTCAGACATGAATCATGCCCTGCCGAGTGGGCGAGAGAGCGAGAGGGGCAGAGGCACGCAGCGGAGCACCATTTGCAAAAAAAATCTCTCGCATGCAATGATGAAAAATTATTTTTAAACTCCTATTCGGACGGGGAAAATGGGCGAGGACCGGATCCTTACCTTGTCGCAGAGGGTGCGAACTTGTGTTTCTGTCAACTGATTGCATTCATTTAACTGCTCAATCCATTGATCAAGATCTTTTGTTGTTGCTTTATCTTCCATCGCAGTTGTGGTGGAAGAAAAAGTCTCGTCAATCTTTGTCGATTCAATTTTGACGGCTTTTATTCAACTCGGGGGTGCAGGAAAAGTGTCAACTTTCGTTGATTATCGATAGCCAGTCGCGTATTCACTCCGTTTAGCTCCACACAGGTGCTCGTGCCCAATCGAAAATCGTGCAGTTTCGTCGAATCGGGCAATTTTCCTCGAATTTTTTGTTCACAAAGCGACGACGACACGATTTACAAAGCAGTGTGACCGCGCGATGGAAAAACAGTGGGGCCGTTTCTAGGGTTGTTGAAAATACATCAAAGTATCGGTATATCGATGTTTATTTATATCGTGATATGCTTGATTAAATATCGAAAATATGTTTGGGGTGTTCCATATACGTGACTGAATTTATCGAATGAAAACGTTTCTTTCGTGATAGTCCATCTCTAGATCTTCACGTTTTTGTTCACTTACGTCGTAAATCTTCACGTTTTTGTTCACTTACGTTGTATATCGTTACGTTTTTGTTTTGGATTTTTTAGGGGGAAATATTTGAGATTTTTTAGGGGCAAAGCAACATTTTCATCTGGCAACACTAAACCGGAACTGCCTCTTTTTCCGTCAGCTCGCAGCGCCTTTGGACGTGTTTCATCAGCGCTCCACTGCTAGTAATTTTAACCAAGATGTCCGAGACACTGCAATTGCGCGGCACCCTGATCGGCCACAATGGCTGGGTCACCCAGATTGCCACCAACCCCAAGGATCCCGACACCATCATCTCGGCCTCCCGTGGTAAGTGAAACTCTGACATATGCCACGGAACAGCGCTTGGGGAGCCTCGCAAATCCGCTGATATCTTCGCCATCAATGGACATTTATTAATGGTAGTTGCTTTGCCTTGCAGACAAGACCCTGATCGTGTGGAAGCTGACCCGCGACGAGGACACCAACTACGGTTACCCCCAGAAGCGCCTGTACGGCCACTCTCACTTCATCAGCGACGTTGTGCTCTCGTCCGACGGCAACTACGCCCTGTCCGGCTCCTGGGATCAAACCCTGCGCCTGTGGGATCTGGCTGCCGGCAAGACCACTCGCCGCTTCGAGGGACACACCAAGGTGGGATAAGTTTCCTTTTTGAATTGGTAGTTTTCCTTGAGGGACTTGAGATTTGCCAACAACACCGATTTGTGCCGCCGGCAAGTGGCTGAAAAGTATGGTTAGGAGTGAGGTTAGGTTGAACCGCCCTTGCCGCGCGCACAAAAACAAAAGAACAAAACAAAAAACAATATTGCGCCTATGCGAGGCAGAATTTCTGGTTGACATCTGTATACACTCTTCCCTTCGCCCCGAGTCTTGGCTCTCTTGAAGCTCTCTCGTAAGTAGGCACAACATAAAATCAATCAAAATAACCATATTGATCCCGATTTTATTATTTTGTACTATTTGTGGTTATATTTGCAGACTGTTTGGATTAATAATTGTTTAAATTTGTGGAAATATCCATGTTTGTCTCTTAATCCAATCAGTCTGCTATAAACCAGTAAATATTATAATTTACCCAAATAAAAATCTCTTCCATAACCTTGAACTAATCGTAAAACCCCTTTCCCTTCGCTTTTTAGGACGTCCTGTCGGTTGCCTTCTCGGCCGATAACCGTCAGATTGTCTCCGGCTCTCGGGACAAGACCATCAAGCTGTGGAACACCCTTGCCGAGTGCAAGTTCACCATCCAGGAGGATGGCCACACCGACTGGGTGTCGTGCGTGCGCTTCTCGCCCAACCACTCCAATCCCATCATTGTGTCCTGCGGCTGGGATCGCACCGTCAAGGTCTGGAACTTGGCCAACTGCAAGCTGAAGAACAACCATCATGGCCACAATGGCTACCTGAACACCGTGACCGTCTCTCCTGACGGCTCCCTGTGCACCTCCGGTGGCAAGGACTCCAAGGCTCTGCTGTGGGATCTGAATGACGGCAAGAACCTGTACACTCTGGAGCACAACGACATCATCAACGCCCTGTGCTTCTCGCCCAACCGCTACTGGCTGTGCGTGGCCTACGGTCCATCGATCAAGATCTGGGATCTCGCCTGCAAGAAGACCGTCGAGGAGCTGCGCCCCGAGGTCGTCTCGCCCACATCCAAGGCCGATCAGCCCCAGTGCCTGTCGCTGGCCTGGTCCACCGATGGTCAGACTCTGTTCGCCGGCTACTCGGACAACACCATCCGTGTCTGGCAGGTGTCCGTCTCGGCTCACTAATTTACTGACTACTTTTTTTGTACGGGTCGTGAAATGATTTGTTTGTATCTGGAACAAAAATAAAATTAATCGACCTTATAATTCAAAAACATATGAAGTGGGAATTGTGGGGATTTACTTTTAATTTTAATTTTTATTAAATGGGAACTATGTGGGTTTTGGGGGTTTTTCACAAGGAATATGGTTTACTTTTAACTTATATTGGGTTTTTGGTTATTGAATTTATTTAGCCAATTTACACACCATGATGCTCACCGCCCATTAGATCCTTTATCAACAAAGCAATTTTGTATTATGGAATAGACCGAAACTTTCAGTAATTTTTGATAATGTTAATAAAAGTATTAAACATGCTTGTACGCTCACAGGTTAGCTTTCTAAAAAATCTTTTAAATACCCGCGCAATTTCAAGATTCAACGGGACTTTAAACATGAATTCTGGTATGATTTTGCAAACGCCATCTGGCCACACCACTTCTCAAGTTGGATTGATCAGCACAGAGTAGAGCTGGAAAATCATCGATGTTTACGTACATCGATGTTTCGATGTTTTTAAGAAAAAAACATCGATGTATCGATACATCGAAGTTTTTTCCGAGTGCAATTTAGAAAAATTCATTTCGCTCTATTCCAATATATATATATAAATAAAATATATGTAAATATATATATATATAATAAAAACAAGTATAAATGTTATACAAAAGAATAACAATTTATTTGAGATCCATATTTTTTCCATTAATTTTCTTAAAAATTAAAAATTAAACTTAAACAGTAGTAACAGTAAACAAAATAAAATTAAATCACAATTCCTTTAAAATTAAAATTCAAATGATGACATCCAGTCGTTTTTGTTTAAAATTATTGTCGACGGTCGATAGTGGATCTCGATAGGCTTAATCGATATTTAAGTGAGATCTAGTATTTTTATAAGATAGTCCGAAAATGTATGGATTTAGGCCCGGATAATGATATGGCCATACTTGAGCGCCATGTAAGTTGCGCTGTTGAAAAATGTGCTTTCATTGTCGCGCGAAAAGTAGGAGGACACACTGCGGTGAGCTCTACTTAGTAATATTAAGTTAACTGTGTGAGGTTAGGTTAACTTTGAATTGTTTCAGAATAAAACGGTTGTCTTGCACCCACTAACGCGGGTTGTACCCTTGCTGAAATCGTCTCTTTTCGATTGGGCTACTGCTGTGGGGCAGCTGTTAAAGGCAACTCCACATGACGCGCGACAGGTTCTTTTATTCGCAGTCCTAGAGGGCGACTGCAAGGGCAACTTGCGCTGGATGACGGTGACGGCCAGCTAGAGAGTTGTCAGTAGCGCAGGGAGCGCATTACGGAACGGCGTAGTCGCAGTCAGCGACGTTGTGGAGCGCAGTCAGCGCCGAAAGCCGGGATCCGGACCAAGTCGTACAGGGCGA